>CAUYLG010031525.1:0-79899 GCA_963573385.1 Cacajao melanocephalus | reverse complement strand
AAAGAGAGACAGAGGGAGAGAGGGAGGGAGGGAGGGGAGGGAGGGAGAGAGAGAGAGAGAAAGAGAGAGAGAGGGAAAGAGAGACAGAGGGAGAGAGGGAGGGAGGGAGGGAGGGAGGGAGGGAGAGAAAGAGAGAGAGAGAGGGAGAGAGGGAGAGAGGGAGAGAGAGAGAAAGAGAGAGAGAGGGAAAGAGAGACAGAGGGAGACAGGGAGAGAGGGAGGGAGAGAGAGAGAAAGAGAGAAAGAGAGAGAGAGGGAGAGAGGGAGGGAGGGAGAGAGAGAGAAAGAGAGAGAGAGAGAGAGAGGGAGAGAGGGAGGGAGGGAGAGAGGAAGTAAAATGAAAGATAACACTGTAGTTTACACGGTGGGAAAGTAGTGGTGGCATTAAGAAACAGAATCCAGGAGGGACTGCAGGCTGTCTCGGAGGGAAGTGAGGTTTGGCCACACTGAGGACAGGTGCCTGAGTGATACCCAGGTGGTGGCTTCTAGTGAGCAGCTGCTAATACTGGAATTTGGAGACAGGTGATGCTGAAAACACGACAAGAATGGAAAATGGGATGGAATGTTGATCGCTGCATATAAAATACTGGTTAAATCCCAGGGAGGGTTTTAGTGTAAATGAGTTCTAATTTAATTATAACCTATCAGTCTGCAAATACAACCAATTGAGTTCAGTAGTTAGGAAACACAGAGGTGAAAGGGACAGAGCCCTGAAGTCGGAGGGAAGTGTGCTAGAAAAAGGAGGCTGGGTCTGGGTTCAGTGGCTCACACCTGTCATCCCAGCACTTTGGGAGGCTGAGGCGGGCAGATCACCTGAGGTCAGAGGTTTGAGACCAGCTTGGACAACATGGTGAAACTCTGTCTCTAGTAAAAGTATAAAAATTAGCCTGCTGTGGTGGCGGGCACCTGTAATCCCAGCTACTCGGGAGGCTGAGGCAGGAGAATCACTTGAACCTGGGAGATGGAGGTTGCAGTGAGCCAAGATCATACCACTGCACTCCAGCCTGGGCAACAAGAGAAAAAGAAGGCTGGGCGTGCAACAGGAGCTCAGAAGTTTTCCCATTTACAGTAATGTGGGACATTATGAGCATTATACTATATGTGGACATTATACTAGATATATATAGTATTATATATGGCATAATATAAATATATAGTATAATGTCCATAATGTTCCAATTATTATATACTCTATAGTATATAACATATACTATACATAATATATATATATAAATGTGTAGCACATAACATATATACTATGTATTACATATACTGTATAATAATAACATGGGACACAGAAACCAGCCACTTAGATGTAGGGTGGATACACTGCTGCTTTGTATAATTCACTTTTTTTTATCATCATCATCTCCACCTGGATTTTTTTTTTTTTTACTTTTTCATGGAAAGATCTATTTTAATTTAGTTTCTAATATTTTTAATGGAGGTTGAAATGTAATTTCCCATCTTTGCCACTGTCAAGTGTTCAGTTCAGTGATGATAAATACATTGTAAATACACATTCTTTTTTTTTATTTGAGACAGAGTGACTGTCGCCTAGGCTGGACTGCAGCGGCTCACTGCAACCTCCATAGCTGGGATGACAGGTGTAAGCCACCACACCTGGCTAATTTTTGTATTTTTAGCAGAGACTGGGTTTCACCATGTTGGCCAGGCTGCTTTCAAACTCCTGACCTCAGGTGATCCACCCACCTCAGCCTCCCAACGTGCTGGGGTTACAGGTGTGAGCCACCGCACCCAGCCGTACACATTCTTTTTTATTTCCATCCCCGACCTTCTCTCCTTTCCTTCCTTGCCTCTGGTAACCAGCAGCCTACTCGCTATTTTCATGAGATCCTCTTTTTTTAGCTCCCATATATGAAAGAGAACATGCAATATTTTTACTTCTGTGCTTGACTTATTTCACTTAACGTAATGACCTCCAGCTCCACCCATGTTGCTGCAAATGACAGGATAGTATTCTTTTTTATGGCTAAATAATAGTCCATTGTGTATACAGACCACAACCGGGTTTTTATTTTCTGGGCACACTTTTAAAAAGGGATTATGACTCCTTAGGTGATCTGTTATTTGAGGTGTGACTGCATCCATTTCAATAAATACTCACTGAACATGCTTCTACTCCAGGCTCAGACTGAGAAGAAGGCTCAGTCAAGTGACACACAGCAGAGGCACGCCTGGGCCAATCCCAGTCCTGAAGGCACTGCCTGCTTTTGTCTGTTGAAACGGAATCTTATTTCACAAAGCATTTTAGGAAGTTTCAAGGACTTAAATGAGACCAGCCTGGACAACATAGCAAGACCCTGTCCCTGTTTTTAAAAAGACTTAAATTTACCTAAGGGAAGAAACATGCTCAGGAGTTGGAGGAGAGAAAGATGAAACTGAAATCTCTGAGGAAATAGGGAGGAGGTGAGATTGAGAGGCTGAGAGAGGCTGAGGCTTGGAGGAACCATGGCAGATGGGTCCTTCCAAGAGGGCACAGCAGGGTAGGGGAGCAGGAGGGGCTGAGCTGGGGCTCTGGGCTCCTGCTAGGGGGCGCCCTGTAAAAGGGCACAGATAGCGCTAGTGGCCAGCCACGCCTCCAAGTTAGCAGCAGGTATTCACCTGGGACTAGGCACCGCATCTGTGCTGTACCATGAGAACCCAGTGTTGAACAGCACTCCTGTAAATCTGTAAATTCCCCAGCCCAGATTCACCCGGGCCAGCCACCACCCAGCTGTTGACCAAAATAACCAAATTCTGTAAATATTTAAAGAGGTTTATTCAGAGCCAATATGAATGACCATGGCTGGGGTACAGTCTCAAGAGGTCCTGAAAAAGTGCCCAAGGTGGTCACGTTAAACTGTACACATTTTAGGGAGGCAGGAATTACAAGCAAAGGCATAAGTCAATACGTGGAAGGGGAACATTAATTCAGCCAGACAGCCTGAAGTGGGGTTGCTCACACATCATAGGGGGATTCAAAGATTTTCTGCAGCTGACTGCAGTGGCTCACACCTGTCATCCCAGCACTTTGGGAAAGCCAAGACAGGAGGATCGTTTGAGACCAGGAATTCAAGACTAACCTGGGCAACACAGTGAGACCCTATCTCTGCAAAAACTTAAAAACCAAATTAACCGGATGCAGTGGTGCACACCTGTATCCCAGCTACTAAGGAGGCTGAGATGGGAGGATCGCTTGAACCCAAGAGTTTGAAGCTGCAGTGAGCTACGATCATACCACAGTTAAGGAGTAAGGAGAAAGGAATGCTTGAGTTAAAATAAAGGGACTATGGAAGCCAGGGTTTTTGTTTTGTAAAGGAAGTCTCGTAGGTGGCAGCCCTCAGAAAACGTGTGACACTATACTGGTCAGGCTGGATTTGCTTTCTTATTTCCATAAGACTCTGTTTGGTCAGTCTTAGGATCTGCATTTTAATCTGAATGCCGGTCAGTTATGCCCAAACTCCAAAAGGGAAGGGATATAACAAAGTGTGTCTGACCTCCCTTCTCATCATGGCCAGAATTCAGCTTTTCAGGGTTCTCGGGGGGTCCGCTTGGCCCAAATTGGGGTGTGTTCAGTTTGCTGGGTGGCCTAGGATTTTATTTTTGGTTTACACTGCTTAAGAATGAGTCACTGTCAGCCAGGCACAGTGGCTCACACCTATAATCCCAGCACTTTGGGAGGCCAAGGCAGGCAGATCACGTGAAGTCAGGAGTTCGAGAACAGCCTGGCCAACATGGCAAAACTCCATCTCTACTAAAAACACAAAAATTAGCCAGGCGTGGTAGTGGGCGCCCGTAATCCCAGCTACTCGGGAGGCTGAGGCAGGAGAATTGCTTGAACCCAGGAGGCAGAGGTTGCAGTGAGCCGAGATCTTGCCACTGCACCCCAGCCCAGGCTACAGTGCAAGACACTGTCTCAAAAAAAAAAAAAAAAAGAAAGAAAGAAAGAAAGTCACTGTTGACCCTGGGAACAGGCAGAAGGCAGTGTCGGGGGAAAAGGTACTCAGACCCAGTGCTCAGAGCTGGTGGGTCACTGATAGGATGAACCTACTGGGCATCTCAGATGTCCCCGCATGCCACACTCCTGGACTTTCTCATTACCTCATGGCCAAAACCACATTTTTTAATTAAAACATAAAGCCGACTTCTTCCCTAGCTAGCATTCTGAAAGAATGGCATTTCTGTGACTTAATAAGTGGTAAAATTATACTGACAAAGATTATCTTGGGTTATGAAAAATAATTTCTTTCATGGCCAAAATCACATCTTTAATTGAAAAATTAAGCCGACTCCTTCCCTACCTAGCATTCTGAAAGCGGAGCATCTTGGTAACTTTATGAGGTGGTGAAATTCTACTGACTAACTAAAGAATCTCAGGTCATGAAAAGTAATTTCTTTCTTAAGCTAGAATGGCACAACATAGTCAGAAAGCTAGGGGCATTTCTAGGGGTTTAAGAACTAGAGCAGAGAGTTAATCTGTCCCCAAACGTTACACCTGGACAGATTAAGCTGAATCGATTTTAGCATGCCAGGTAGGTTAAAGCTAACGGAAAATTCCCTAACAGTAAAAGAACAAAGCAAATTAGAACAGAAATGAACAACGAAAGCCCAGCCCAGCCAGAGATACTGAATGCTCCTGGCAGGGCTGAAAAGAAAATGCATGGAAGAGATTTAAATATGTATGAGAGTGAGAATCACTGGAGGGCCTCCATGCAAAATGACAAATGACAAAATTCTCAGGGCTAACCCCTCTGGGCAGATGATGAGTGAGGTCAGAGGGAAGGGTTCTTGCATTGCTGGAACACATCAGGTCCTTCTGCCTGGAGTGGTTCTAGACTCCACTGTTAGGTCAGCGACAGCTGCAACTCCAGAGGATCAACAAGGCAACTGCCCCTCCAAAAAACCATGGAAAAATGTTCAGGATGGGTTTTAAAAATCAAAAGACAGATTTCAAGCAGTGTCTGTGTTGTGTTCTTCTTTTAGTAAAATAAAGATTACATATATTTTGGAAGACTGTAAGAATAGACATCAAAATGTTAACAGTGAATTTTCTGTGTGATAAGATTACAGCTGATGTTTATTTTCTTTGATCATCGACATTTTTGAAGTCTCTCTATTGTAAACTTGCTGTATTAGTCCATTTTCATGCTTCCATGCTCGTAAAGACATACCCAAGGCTGAGCAATTTACAAAAGAAAGAGGTTTAATGGACTTACAGTTCCCTGTGGCTGGGGAGGCCTCACAATCATGGTGGAAGGTGAGAGGCATGTCTTACATGGTGGCAGACAAGAGAAGAGAGAGGGCTTGTGCAGGGAAACTCTCCTTTTAAAAATCATCAGATCTCAGGAGACGTATTCACTATCATGAGAACAGCACAGGAAAGACCTGCCCCCATGATTCATTAACCTCCCACCGGGTCCCTCCTACAACATGTGGGAATTCAAGATGAGATCTGGGTGAGGACAAAACCAAACCCTATCACTTGCATTATGTGTTAAAAGAAAGAAAAGAAAACAGAGCTAACCTTACACAGGATATTGTATCAGTCAGTTTTCACACTGCTAATAAAGACATATCCGAGATTGGGTAATTTATAAAGGAAAAGAGGTATAAAGGACTCACAGTTCCACACAGCTGGGGAGGCCTTACAGTCACAGTGGAAGGTGAAAGACATATCTTACATGGTGGCAGGAAAGAAAACTTGTGTAGGGGAACTCCTCTTTATAAACCCATCAAATCTTGTGAGACTTACTCACTGCCACAAGAAGAGCATGGGAAAGGCCCATCCCTGTGATTCAATGACCTCTCACTGGGTCCCTCCCACAACGCGTAGGAATTATGGGAGCTAAAATTCAAGATGAGATTTGGGTGAGCAGCCAAATCATATCAGATATGCTGCATTTTCCAGATTTCGTGTAATTTTTAAAAAATAATTTCAACTTTTTCTTTGGATTCAGGGGGCACATGCGCAGATTTGTTCCATAGGTATATTATGCCGACATTTTGGGGCAAGAATGATGCTGTCACCACGTAGTGAGCATAGCACCTAATAGGTAATTTTTCAGCCCTTGCCCCCCAGTGTCTATTGTTCTCATCTTTATGTCCAACACATATTTTGTAATGAAAAATGTCCCAAAATGTATATAGAAAAAAAATTATGTTTCACTGGTCAGCAATAACCATTACTAACATATTAGCACATTTTATTCCATACTTTTTAATATGTAAACATTCTTTTTTCAACTAGGATCATGCTCTCTACACAGCTTTATAAAATTTTTTCCCACTTAACACACTCAATTTTCAGTCTTCCATATTTCTAACTAGTCTTCAAAACACCATTTCTGGTGGTTGATTCAAATTCCCTCCTATGACAATAGCAAAATTGATTTCACTCATACTCCTATTGTGGGATATTTAGATGATTCCCAATTTTACATAATGTTGCAATGGAAATCTTTGTACATAAACTGTCATGTATTTTCCTGGCCATTTCCTTAAGATGACTTCCTGGGAACGGAATCACTGGGTCCAAGGGCAGGAACACTCTTCAGCACTTAACACACGTTGCCAAGTTGCCCTCAAAAATGCAGTATCAATTCCACCACTCTCTGCTTCCCATCAATTTCAGGCACAGAAATACAGTCCCCTACAAAATACACCTTTCATCCTGCTATCTCTTAGGTTTTAATTCTTGAAGTTCAAGATCCACAAGATTACAAGGCTACGCTTCAAGGAAAAAGAGGCAATTCAGATTATGTCTGAAAAAGACCTACAGGGTGATCGTGGGTGATGCCTGAACCCCACATGCAGCACAGGGCGTGGCCTAAGGAGGTGCCCAAGAAAGACACACGAGCATCTGAATCCAGGTGAGGGGGCCAGAACTCAGTAAGGGGAAAAGGGCTCCCCCGATAAGGGAGAAGGAGAGGTTTGGGTGGGGAGAAAAAGCTACTCTCCTAACTTGAGGGCCAGGACTGTTTTGGGGGTGGATTGCTGTAGATTATATAATATAGATAGATAATCTATATTATATAATATAGATAGATAATCGATTATATATCTATATTATATAATTACATATCTATATTATATATAATCTATTATATATCTATATTGTATATAATATATAAATTACATATTTTATAAGTAGATATTATATATAATATAGATCTATAATTGTTATATAGAATATATAAAAATTAAAAATCAAAAGTCAACCTGCACATGAGTTCCTCAGCATATCTGATATGATTTGGCTTCCTCCTGGATTCTGAGGCAAGTCACCATCTCTTTAGGGGAAATACGAAACGATCTGCATGTGTGTGCACATATGTTCTGGAATAGCTGGCTTACTCTCGTGATTTGCTTAGGATTAGGTTTCTGGGTAGACAGAATTATCTATCTACCCAGAAACATGTTTGCTTATTATAAACATCAAATGTTAATTATAATAAAAATATCTTGATTATTATAAAAGTTTTATAATTATTAGTGAGCATATTATAATAGTAATATATGTTTTGATTATTATAAACATGGTTGATTATGTGTTTGATTATTATAATTGTAACATATAATTATATGATATTAATTATAAATTATATATAAAATATATATTTATACATAAATATATATTATATTACATATAATATATAATAGTTTGTTCTACAAAACAAATCACCCTTCTCCCATGGTCCAGCAAATGCCACAGCAACCCCTCCACAAACCAGTCATTTGACACACGGCCACAGGCAGCTTCTCAGGGAAAATTAGGCCGACTGCCTGCCGAACACAGAAAGTATGAACTGCATCGTTTGGCCCATACAGCAATATCGGATGTGTCAGCGAGTGGCAAATTGAGTGGAATGTATCCGTGAACAACATGGTAATAATCAATACAGTTAATTTGTCATTAGATCACACCGTTCCTAAGCTGCAAACGTTCCTATCTGGAGACTAGAGAGTCCTTGGCATCCGAGCAAACAAAATCATTTTGTGTGTTTAGCATAGATATGCAGGCCAGAAGAACAACGGTCAAGTTCCAGAGAGAAACTAGAGAAAAAGTGGACGGAGAGAAGGGAGAAGATCTTTCAGGTGTGGCTCCCACCACCTCCCTTTGCCCCAGGGTCTTCGGAGTCTTAGCTAAGTTTGGCTGGGCACAGTCTCACACCTGTAATCCCAGTGCTGCAGGAGGTCAAGGCGGGAGAATGACTTGAGGCCAGGAGTTTGAGACTAGCCTGGGTAACAGAGCCAGACCTCACCTCTACGAGAAATTTAAAAAGTTACTTGGGCATGGTGGTACATGCCTATTGTCCAAACTACTGGGGAGACTGGGGTGGGAGGATCACTTGAGCCCCGAAGTTTGAGGCTGCAGTGAACTAAGATCACGCCACTGCACTCTAGCCTGGATGACAGAGCAAGACCCTGTCTCTAAGAAACAAACGAACAAACAAAGCTAAGTGTATCTTCGGATCATTCCGTTCAACTCAATTTGACAAATATTTCTTAAGCACCTACTAGATGTCAGGCAACATTCTAGCTGCTAGGACCAGGTCCCAGGAGACCAAGGTATAAATAGCGACAAGACATTTAAGCAGTGCTAAAGAAAGTAATTGCTCAGTGACACTTGTGAAAGCACAATGAGGCCGACTCGATTCAGCACCACTTGATGCAATAGGTATAGAGACCACCGCCGTGGGATTTCGCCACGGGGGAGAGAGAGACTGGGCTCAACTCTGAATACTGCATAGCCAAGGGGGAATTCAGAGCCAGGGAGCGGGCTGGGGGTCACAGCTATTTACCACTGTTGCAGGGACCCCAAGAGAACAAGAGGACAGTGACGGACACACTTTCGCTTGACTTCTCACTCCCAATTCATCCATTTTGTCACATTAGACCAAGAGAGCTCAGGTGCCTACAAAAGGGTCCAAAGACTTCTAGCTGCCTGCTAGAGGTG
Source organism: Cacajao melanocephalus (assembly GCA_963573385.1). Lineage (NCBI taxonomy): Eukaryota > Metazoa > Chordata > Mammalia > Primates > Pitheciidae > Cacajao > Cacajao melanocephalus. The sequence goes on along the minus strand of CAUYLG010031525.1, from coordinate 70,940 downwards.
AGCAGAAAACTTTTTGCTTGTGTAGCTCAGCGCATGAAACAAAACATTCTCCTAAAGCCATCTGTCAATTAACTCACGGCACTGAAGCGTGGAACAAAATGACAAATGGTGGGAGTTGGAAGAACTGGTTCTTATCTAAACAAGAATTCCTCTTCTGTTGTGTGATGTTTTTCCCCCATTTTAACTCATATCAACCTTGTCCTGCCTGTCGTCACATGCGAGGGCACACATAAACATCAAGCCCTGTCTTGTTTTTAATTTTCTAATACGAGAGGCCCAGGAGTTGCTCCCTGTGAAAAACATAGCCAGACAGAATGCAAGACAACTTGAGGGTAAATCGCAGACAGGATTGAGACTGGCTCCCGGAAGTTCAGGGGAAGCCCAGGGAACCCCTCCCTCCTGCAGCTCACCAAATCCCTGCACACCACCCCTCCCATTCGTTCTCTGCTGCGTAATTTCTCATTGCATTTGGCCTTCCTGATCATTGATAAAGGGCTGGGTATGAAGGAAATTGTTCTCCAAGGCAGGCTGCATAAATATCCCATTATCAATAGGAAGCAATTTACTTGCTCAAAATTGCCGACTCTCTCATTTTGTTTTAACACGCCGGTTCTCTATCGAAATAAGCCTACACCTTTGAAAAGGCTATCTCCAAAGCCTCATACTGGCTCCGCTTGAAAAATAAATTTGAAATCAGCTGAGGCAGAATGACCTCATTCCAGCCCTCTGATATTAAAAGGGCAGCTCAGAAAAGGGGGAAACTTGCTTTAGGAATTCTATCCATCCAGAAATGTAATCCTAAGCAAGTTACAAGAGAGTAAGTCAACTATTTCACAACACACATGCGCGCACACGCACGCATGCGCGCACACACACACGCACACACACACACCCCATTCCATATTTTCCCTAAATAGTTGGTGACCTGGTTCAGAGTCCAGGAGGAGGAAGCTGAGGGACTCATGGCCATGTGGATTTCGGGATTCTGAAGGTAAATAGTGTGGCAAAGGAAACATTGCAATCCATTGGAGAAAACAAGAATTACTCAATACATAGACTACAATGAACAGTTAAGAACTTCAAAAAAAATTAAGTTACAACTGTGCATCGCACCACTGACCCAAATTGACTTTTGGGAAATTAAAAAGCAGAGGGAATTAAAACAATAATAATTAGATGACTTTGGGAGGCCAAGGTGGGAGAGGCCAGGAGTTTGAGGCCAGCCTGGGCAACATAGCCAGATCCCATTTCTATAAAAAATTTAGAAAGTTAACTGGGCATGCCTGTAGTCCTACAGCTACTTGGGAGGCTGAGGTGGGAGGATCACTTAAGCCCAGAAGTTTGAGGCTACGGTGAGGTATGACCCCACCACTGCACTGCAACCTGGGAGCCAGAGCAAGCCCCTTTCTATAAATAATAATTCTAATACTAATCGGATACAAAATATCTTTGTAGACAAGAGTTGAAGGCAGATTGATAAATTAAAAAAAATATATGAAGACCAAAAGACAACCTGAAGAAAAAAACAAGTGAACTGACATATGGCAGACAAGGAAACAGTCTTTGATATGTGAAAAGTTTTACCAGAATGCTCACCAGAGCATTGCAAAAGACAAACAGATTTTCCCCAAAAGAAAAAACACAGATATGCAAAAATTACATAAAAAAGAATTACAGCTCATTATTACATCTTTTTAGCTCATAGTATTTTTTTACTATTAATTTTCTAGGGCAAGTGAGTATCACCATAATATACCATGGTTTTTGTTTTTTTTTTTTTGTTTTGAGACGGAGTCTCACTTTGTCACCCAGGCTGGAGTACAGTAGCACGACCTTGGCTCACTGCAACCTCCACCTCCCAGGTTCAAGCAATTCTCGTGCCTCAGCCTCCTGAATAGTTGGGACTACTCCTAGCTAATTTTTGTATCTTTTGGTAGAGATGGGGGTTTCACCATGTTGGCCAGGCTGCTCTTGAACTCCCGACCTCAAGTGATCCACCCGCCTCAGCCTCCCAAAATGCTGGGATTACAGGCGTGAGCCCCCACGCGCAGCCCACCATGTTTTATCTATCAGATTCATATGCAGCCAATAGATAACTTGCTGAGTGTCTCTTATGAGCCAGGCACTGTCCTAGGAGCAGGAAGTGGCAGTGAACAAAGCAAGGCTCCCTGGCCCTCGAGCTTGCCATCCACTGGGGAAAGACAGATGATAACCAGTCAGTACTTTGTAAAGTACATAACATGGTCTGTAGGAAGGGGATAAGTGCTACAGAAAATAAACAAAAAGTAGAAGAATAAAGGAGCATGGCGGTGGGCACCTATAGTCCCAGCTACTCAGGAGGCTGAGGCAGGAGAATTGCTTGAACCCAGGAGGCAGAGGGTGCGGTGAGCCGAGATCGGGCCACTGCACTCCAGCCTGGGCGACAAGAGCAAAACTGTGCCTCAAAAAAAAAAATCTTAAAATGTTTTTCAGGGCAAGCTAAGTGAAATCAGGATAAGCGAAGTGAAAAATCAGAAACAACGTAAAAATGTTTGCAACTTATGTTACAAAAGAGGAGCTAATTTCCCTCACATTAAAAAATTTATATATACAGAATCAATAAGAAAAAAGGCCAAAAAGCCAAAATGTTCAAAGAACATGAGCAGAGGCTTCCCAACGCCAGAATTACAAATGGCTTTTAAACCTACAACTCCAAGATCAGCCCACCTCATAATCAGAGAAATGCAAATTAGAAGTACATTTGTATACTTATATTTCACCTAGAAGGCAGATAAAGATCAAATGGTTTGATAACACACAGTGCGGATAAGACTGTGCAAAAACAAGCCCTCTGAAGCATTAGTGTTGGGAGTATGTGTTACTACCAACTCCTGGAAGTGCCATTTGGCAATTTATACTGGCTATAAATGCATACTTTAACACAATGATTCCACCTCTAGAAATGTCTTCTCAGGCGTATACACACATAGAATAATGTATGAACCAGGCTAGTGGTTGTAAATTATGTGGGGGGTGTGTGTGTGTTTGTTAGATAGATTCATAGATAGATAGATAGATAGATAGATAGATACATAGATAGATACATAGATAGATAGATAGACAGACAGATTTTAAAGATCTTATTTAATGATACTAAGGAATTATTGTTACCCCTGTTAGGAATGATGCTGGTTTTGTGGGGTTTCTTAAGTTCTCATATTTTTGGAGCTATATGCTAAAATAATTGCAGATGAAATGATATAACATCTGGGATTTGCTTCAAAATAATAAAGGAAGAAGGAGGGCTGATAGATGGGAGTGTAAATTAATAAAAGCTTGGGTCACGTTAAAGCTTAGTGATGGGCCCCTTAGCATTCATGATTTACCATAATAAAACCTCAAATACTAAAAGCTCAGAAGCAACTCAAATAGCCATTAATAGAAAGGTTAAATATAGTATGATACACCCAAATAATGGAAGAGTATTGCTATGGTTTGGATATGGTTTATGGTTTGTCTCCTGCAAACCTCATGTTGAAACTTTATCCGCAATGTGTCAATATTAGAAGGTGGGGCCTGGTGGGAGCGGTCTGGGTCGTGAGGGCAGATCCCTCCTGAATAGATTAATGCCCTCCCTCCAGGGTGTGTGAGTTCTTGCTCCATTCGTTCTCTATGAGTTCCCTCAACAGCTGGTTGTTGAAAAGAACCCGGCAGCAACACTCCCAGAGCCCCACCAGGCTTCCTCTCCCACCATGTGATCTCTGTGCACACATCAGCTCCCCTTCTGCTTCTTGGCCTGATTCGAAGCAGCCCAAGGCTCTCACCAGAGGCAGATGCCCGGTTTTGAACTTCACAGCCACCAGAATCATGAGCCATATAAACCTGTTTTCTTTATAAGCTACCCAGTCTCAGGTATTTTGCTATAGCAACACAAAATGGACTAAGACAACTATACAGCTATTAAAAGATGAAGAGTTTTTTATATCCTGTTGTAGAGTGACCTTCAAGATGTATTGTTAAATGAAGCCAGATGCAGAACAGTGTGTGTCAAATGCTTACCATTTACTTTTGAAAAAAAAAAGAAGACTAGACCAATGTGCTTGTGAGATGCGCTGGTGGCATAGTGGGGAGCACAACTGCCTTCCAATGTGCTTGTAAATATTAGGTTGGTGCAAAAGTAATTGTGTTTTTGCCATTAAAAATACAAGCAAAACAGCAATTGCTTTTGCACCAACGTAACATGTAGAGCATGTCTGGATAATACGTAAGAAACAGATATTCCTGGTTGCCTCTGCAGAGGGAAACCAGGTGATGGTGATGGGATGGAGGAGGGATAGGTGTTATATATACTTCAATATATATTTTTCCACCTGTTGAAATCTGTACCATTAATGCACTGTCTATTCAAACAAGTAAAATTTATGATTGTAAAAATATACACTAAATCATTAAAAGTGGTTATTGCTGAAGGATGAGATTGTGGGTGATTATTATTATTTTCCCAATATTCTACAAAGAACATGTTGCTTAGGTAATTTGAATAGACAGAAGGTTATTTTTGAAGAGGCAAAAATCAGGAAAGGACTTAACCAAAGAGCTTGTCTCGATCAGCAAACAAGGTAACCCACTAATTCCCAGGTACAGGGCATTGTCACAGCCCTCTTCCTTTGAGAATCACAGCACCCATGGGTCATCAGGGATGGCGTAGGGTGAGGACATGATGCTGAGTGAGACCTCTTTCTGCCCTTAAAGAACTCGTGAAGGGGGCAAAGTGGAGAGAGAGGCAGAGAAGCCAGCAGGCCATTAGAGCGTGAGGAGGTAAGTGCTACAATATCCGTAATGGAAGAAATCTGAAGAGGGAGGCGGGAGGGGGTCATGGGAGGAAACTGATTTTTCAGCAGGAATGTACAAGATCCTTAAAGATGAATGGTAAGTGGATTCAAGATGCCATGGTGGTGATTCCATTTACTGTCAATGATAAAGTGGCTGATTCCATTTGTTAATTGACCTCCCCTGATGATTCAGCACTGAAATAGTGCCTAATAATTTGCATGGTCCTCCAGTGCAGAGCTGAGATAAACGTACTTATCGCTGCTCTTCATGCTTTTAAACTTTTACCAGGTATCAGAACGACAATCTTGCTCCATTCCCAGATTCCGGTTGCTATTCTAAGTGAATTCAGTTCCCTAACTGCTCCTCTCACAGCTTTACCTCCACTCCATTCGAGAAACCCGACACATGGGCAAATTCTGGATTGCACCCTGACCTCACGTTGTTCACACTGTAAAATTTTTAACTCTGAAAATTTCACTCTCATCCCATGACCTCATAATTGCCCAACTCTGTCACTCTCGCTGTCTGCTCATCCATTACCCAAGACTTTGACTCTCAGTGTTTCTCTGGATTGTCAGCCCTCAGCGTTCCTTCCCACTCAACCCAACTAGAGAAGTTGCCTGGAACCACTCTCCTTCCAAAACCCTAACTCCATTACCTCCTAACTCTCTGTGAATCTGTTCTGTGCCTCCAAGGAGCTTTTCCACTCCTGTGGACAGACACAATTCTTTCCCCAACCTGCATTATTGTTATTCAAGAGCTGCATTAGCCTCTTCAAACCCTCAATCCCATTTCCCAAATCCATCCCAAAATCAGTGAATAATGAAGTCCTCCAATCACTCAATATACACGCAATACATATTTATCGATATACACAAATCACTCAATATATGCAAATACACGTTGATCAATATAGATCTACAGATGCTCCTCAACTTATGATAAGGTTGTCTCAATAAGCTCATTGTAAGTTGAAAACATCACAAATCCAAAATCCATTTAATACACCTAATCTACTGAAGATCATAGCTTTGTCTAGCCTCCCTTAAACATGCTTAGAACATTTCCATTAGCCTACCGTCAGGCAAAACCATGTAACATAAAGCAAATGTTATAATAAAGCATTGAATATTTCATGTAACTTCTTGAGTACTGTACTGAAAGTGAAAAACAGTATAGTTCTATGAGTACTCAAAGTATGGTTTCTATGCACACGTATCGCTCTCACACCATTGTAAAGTCAAAAATTCATAACTCAAGCCACTAGGGACCATTTGAACTTAGTTTGTTTTTATTACTATAGAATATTCCATCTCCAGTTAATTGATATGCAGGCTGATGAAAAAAATTATATGAGGCCAGGTATAGTGGTTCATGGTGGCTCCCAGCACACTGGGAGGCCAAGGTGGGCAGATGACCTGAGATCAGGAATTCAAGACCAGCCTGACCAACATGGAGAAATCCCGTCTCTACTAAAAAAAAAAAATACAAAATCAGCCAGGCCTGGTGGCACATGCCTGTAATCTCAGCTACTTGGGAGGCTGAGGCAAGAGAATTGCTTGAACCTGGGAGGCGGAGGTTGCAGTGAGCTAAGATTTCACCATTGCACTCCAGCCTGGGCTGGAGTCTCACAAGAGTGAGACTCCATCTCAAAAAAAAAAAAAATGATATGAAAGATGCCACCACAATAAATATATGTTTGCATCTTGCATAGGCAGCGTTTCTGTCTGGCAGTTGCACAGCTGGAAATTATATCAACATATGCTGAATTCACACATGTGTGCTACTAGAGTATGTTAGCTCCATTTTTGACAATATTGTATGTCCCTGGCAAATGAAATGAGAGTATTAGCATGTGAGAGGGCTCTCTCCAAAACAATGTCACCTATCAGATAAGTTAAAGCATAGGTCCCCAAACCCCAGACGAGTTTCAGTCTGTGGCCTGTTAGGAGCTGAGCGGCACAGCAAGAGGTGAACGGTGGGTGAGTGAGCACTACTGCCTGCGCTTCATCTCCTATCAGATCAGCAGCATTAGTCTCATAGGAGTGGGAACCCTACTGCGAACCGTACATGCCAAGGATCTAGGTTGGGTACTCCTTATGAGAATCTAATGCCTGACGATGTGAGGTAGAACAGTTTCATCCTGAATCCATCCACACCCAACTATCCATGGAAAAAAAATGGTCTTCCATGAAACCGAACCCTGGTGCCGAAAAGGGTGACAACCGCTGAGTGAAAGATTAAGTTCACTTGATGGACACTGCACAATGCCTAAAAATACTGCTTAGACTCTAAATGACACGAGAAATGTTCATTATTTATTGTCAAGTGGAAATATAGAGTCACATGACCATCACTTTGAATAATGAGATTATGCCAAAAGGATTTAAGAACCAGCTTGAAGAGGCTACTGCTATATTAAAATAAACAATAACAGCAGTAGATTATAATCTACTGAATAAAAGAGGAATTGAAGAGCCCATACTGATATAAATGAATGAATGAATGAGGATAAGAAAAGGCTGTTACAGCATAATGCCAAAAAAAATGTTGCAAAGATGATGGACTTAGAAAAAAACATTGTATGGGCTGGGCACAGTGGCTCATGCCTGGAATCCCAACATTTTGGGAGGCCGAGGCTGGCAGATCACCTGAGGTCAGGAGTTTGAGACCAGCCTGATCAACATGGAGAAACCCTGTGTCTACTAAAAACAAACAAACAAACACAATAATATTAGCCGGGTATGGTGGCGGGCACCTGTAATCCCAGCTACTGGGGATGCTGAGGCAGGAGAATTGCTTGAAGCTGGGAGGTGGAGGTTGTAGTGAGCTGAGATCGGGCCATTGCACTCTAGCTTGGGCAACAAGAGTGAAACTCTATCTCAAAAAAAAAAATTAACTGATCACAGGTTGTTATAACAGATCTAATAGTAATGGAAAAGTTGAAATATTGTGAGAATTACTAAATGTGACACAGAGCTTTTGGAAAATGGCACCAATAGACTTGATCAACACTGGGTTGCCACAAACTTTCAGTTTGTAAAAAGTGCAATCTGTGAAGTGCAATAAAGCAAAGTGCAATAAAACGAGGTATGCCTGTACGTATATTTTATTTCTATTTACAGATGTACTAATGACTAAGATAATCATTGATGGCCACAACTGACTGTCATTTGCAGACCTGAGCAAACAAAGAATTAGTGATTTTCCTATCTCACAATTAAAGTAGCCTGAAAGGGCATTTGTAGTGACATAAGGAAGCAGGGCCCTAATTGTCAGGATAACAATACCTGATAGGGTGAGGGGCATTTTTAAAAAACTAACTCAACTGTTAGAGTGGAGAAGTGATGCATAATATGATGGAGAAATTTTATGTTCAAATATTTCAACATTCTCTGGGTTATTTCTAAGTTAGAAAAGGCAAGATAAAGGTGAGGACCAGGCTGAAGAAATGTAGTTTGATAGATGGGATTCAAAAGGAAAGTGGGGTGAGGAAGAAAGGTTAGAAACTCTGAAATCAACATATTCAGTATTGGGGATACTTACCCACATGTGTTGGACCCTAATCATGCAGGTATCTCAGAAAGGTTGCTGTCATTCAAAAGGAGCTGATATTGCTTTGGCATCAGGTGATACTTTTTGTTACAAGTCTGTTACATAAGAATACATTATGTCAATGAATTTAATCAGCACAGCTGCTTTCTGAGGCAATGAGGTTCAGAGATTTATTTAGAATAAGAGGTATGCATACTTCCTGAAAGGCTTTACATGAAAACATGTTTATTTTACTAATTTTATAATGAAAGATGGATATTCCATGTTCATTGTCTATGGTGGCCTTTTTCTCCCTGTTTGTATCATCCCATTATGACCTAACTATGTATGTATTGGTGTCCAGACAACAAGCATGTTTTACAGTCAAGTTTAACATAGCCCAAGAAAGCTATGTAGATTGATGATACTTTATGAAGAAACATGAGCCCTAAAGTATCCTTAGGCAAACTGATCTTATCATGGTGTGTCTTTCTCCAAAGAAGCTGGATGCAGAGAAAGTATAAGACCATATCAGACTCACTTGAGGAGCTATTTTATTATTTACAAAACTCACGTCTGAATTTATTTTCCGTATCTTGCCACTTGAAAACCTTTGGCCTAAGTAATACTTATGCAAATATGTTAGAGAAGTTCCTGAATATTCTTCTATATATGAAGCCTCCAAAATTGTTTAATTTGAAAACATTTGCTTTTCTCTTTTAGTTACCATGATAATTCTTATCATCTGTTGTTATTATGCTTTGTAAACTGCTTCTGGCCTTCTGCAATAGCGTAGAATTGTAGCAATTTAATGGCATTTGAAAACTTTCTTGTCTTTCTATACACTGTAAAGTGATTAAATTTACTTAAATTCACATGATCAGTGCTATCTGGATTCTGACCTAGGTGTGTCCAATGCCAGAGGCTACATATTACTTTCTCCTCACTCTTTGTATAGATGGCAGCCACACAAGTTGCTGAAGTTGCACTAGGGATAAGAAATAAAACTGAGATCTATCGATATAAACTAGAAGTATCCAGAAAAAGAGAAAAGGAAGTCGACACTTGAGGGCAAAAGCAGGTAGAGCCTAATTACCAGATCTAGGGGCAGCTCCTTGGAATGAACAAACTAATATGCGAGACCTCATGAAAATGGGCTTTGAAATCTAGTGCCAGAATTTGATTATTCCTCCTTTCAGAGCTTAGGGTTGACTTAGAACAGGGAGAAGGGCTGAGATTTCAGGAGGCAGTTAGTGGTGCCAGGGTTGTGTGTATGACTGTGGAAACGCAGGGAAACAGTGAGGGTTTGGTACCTATAAACGGAAGGAGCACACTCAGTTCTATAAAAGTCTCTCAGACAAGAAATGAAATTATTACCTAAGGCACAGTGTAAAATTATGCAAAAGTGAATTGCCTTGGACTAGATGTTCAAGTCATCAGTTCCAAGGAGTGATTACAGTTCATAGATTAAAATATCGTGTTTGTGTATAGATAGCTGCTGGCAGTATATCATCTCTTCTGAGTCTCTTGGACACTAAGATTTATGACCATGGCGGCTAACACATATGAGTGGTTATACTGCAGATATAATGCTGTTGAGATAATGTTTTTAGGCTAAAATCTTCTCATTGATTTATTTTTCTTGGTTCCTTTGTATTAATAAATTGCTCAATAAACTTGCAATAGATTCTGAAGCATGTGCCTCTAAACTTTTTAAAGAGTTTTGAAGAACTTTGAAACTGCTCAGGTAGAAAGAATCCATTAAGTTGTCTTTTAACTTCATTAAGGCAAGGAAATTCCACTATCTTACAACAAATGACCACTTTAAAAAACTTTTGTTTCATGTAATATTTATAGACACTCTTGTCTCACCCCAAATCCATACCCTCAATAACATCATTTATATTTGTTTCTAAAAATAACTTTTTTGATGCAACTTTACTGGACAACATTTTGTGGGCAGAACTTAAGGGGCTCTTTGATGAGGATGAAACACTGCCATTTGAATTCAAGTTGTTTGAGTAGGCCCAGCACAAATTGTCACTGAGACGTATTCTCATGACTAATTCTTTCTTTGTTTTACTGGATAAATACCATCAGGTCCTGAAGAGGAGGAAAAGAAGAGAAAATTGACTTATACTAATAAGAATCATCATTTACATAATTCAGGACTCCACTCCATAAAGATTTTCAGTGGCAATTTGTGGATTGTTCCTGTGGGTGGCCCAGCAGCAGTTCACATGCCACGTTTGCAACATGGTAACCTGCAAGCCCACCTAGAGTGTGGAAATATGTATATCAATGTGAGGGAGAGTGGAGGACTAACAAATAGTATTTTTTAGAACCATTGGAATTAAGAAAAACCAAAAAGACCCTTTGGAATATCCATCTCTTTCTTTCTGGACTCCATCTCTCTGGTAAGACCAACCGAGGTTGCACATAAGCTTAATTGAAATGAAAAACACTCTGGAGATAAGAACAGTGTGAGAAAAATATAAAACTACTTCGAAATTTTTTAGTAGAAAATTTTAAAAAACAAGAAAAAAAGAGGAGATTGCAATTCCAAATGCACACGCAAATGTTAATTTTATTTTAGGTTTATATGCTGTGTATACTGGATAAAAGGAATGAAAAGTTTTATATAGGAATTTATCAGAGAAATACAAGCATAGTGTTTGTCCAGAACTTTTTCTTAATTCTATGATAACAGACAGCCTCAATGTCACTTTTTTCCCAACCAATATTATGTATAATACAGTTAAGTAAGATGAAATGTGTGTACCAGGAAGCATTCTAAGGTTTACATGCAACAATTTTTTTCACCCACTGATATGGTCAGCTGTATCCCCACCTAAATCTCATCTTGAATTCCTATGTGTTGTGGAAGGGACTTAGTGGGAAGTAAATGAGTCATTGGGGCAGGTCTTTCTTGTGCTAATGAATACATCTCAGAAAATCTGATATTTTTAAAAAGGAAAGTTTCTCTGTATAAGCTCTCTTCTCTTGTCTGCTACCATGCGAGATGTGCCTTTCACCTTCTACCATGATTGTGAGACCACCTCAGCCAGGTGGAAGTGTAAGTCAAATAAACCTCTTTCTTTTGTAAATTGCCCAGTCTCAGTTATGTCTTTATCAGCAGGATGAAAATGGACTAACACAGTAAATTGGTGCCAGTAGAGTGGGGCACTGCTGAAAAGAAACCCAAAAATGTGGAAGCAACTTTGGAACTTGGTAAAAGTCAGAGGTTGGAACAGTTTGAAGGGCTCAGAAGAAAATAGGGAAATGTGGGAAAATTTGGGACTCCCAAACTTGTTGAATACCTTCGACCAAAATGGTGATAATGATATGAACAATGAAATCTCGGCTGAGGTGGTCTCAGATGGAGATGAGGAACTTTTTGGGAACTGGAGCAAAGGTGACTCTTCTTATGTTTTAGCAAAGAGTCTGGTGGCATTTTGCCCTTGCCCTGGAGATCTGTTGAACTTGAGATTGATAAATAGGGTATCTGATGGAAGAAATTTCTAAGCAGCAAAGCATTTGAGACGTGACTTGGTGGTGTTGAAGGCATTCAGTTTTATAAGGGATGCAGTGCATAAAAATTTGCAGCCTAACAATGCTACTGAAAAAATCTTATTTTATGAGGAGAAATTAAAGCCAGCTGCAGAAATTTGCATTAATCACCAAGTCAATAGGAAAAATGTCTTCAAGGCATGTCTGAGGTCTCCATGGCAGCCCCTCCCATCACAAGCGTGGAGGCCTATGAGGAAAAAGTGGTTCTGTGGGCTGGGCCTAGGGTCCCCCTACTATGTTCAGCCTAGGGACTTGGTGTCCTGTGTCCCAGCTGTTCTAGCCATGACTGAAAGTGTTCAACATAGAGCCCAGACCATGGCTTCAGAAGCTGCAAGCCCCAAGTCTTGCCAGCTTCCATGTGGTGTTAAGCCTGTGGGTACACAGAAGTTAAGAATTGGAGTTTAGAAACCTCTGCCTAGATTTCAGAAGATGTATGGAAACGCCTGGATGCCCAGGCAGAAGTTTGCTTCAGGGGTGGAGCCCTCACAGAAAACTTCTGCTAGGGCAGTGTAGAAGGGAAATGTGGGGTTGGAGCCACCACACAGAGTCCCTACTGTGCACTGCCTCATGGAGCTATGAAAAGAGGGCCACTGTCCTCCAGAGCGCAGAATGGTAGATCCACTGACAGCTTGCACTGTGCACCTGGAAAAGATGAAGACACTCAATGCCAGTCTATGAAGGCAGCTGGGAGGGAGGCTGTACTCTGCAAAGCCACAGGAGTGGAGCTGCCCAAAACTATTGGAAACCCCCTCTTGCATCAGCAGGACCTGGGTGTTAGACATAGAGTCACAGGTGATCATTTTGGAGCTTTAAGATTAGACTGCCCTGCTGGATTTTGGACTTGCATGGGATCTATTGTCCTTTTGTTTTGGCCAATTTCTTTCATGTGGAATGGTTGTATTTATCCAATGCCTCTATCCCCATTGTATCTAGGAAGTAACTAACTTGCTTTTGACTTTTCAGGATCATAGGCAGAAGAGACTTGCCTTGTCTCAAATGAGACTTTTGATTGTGGACTTTGAATTAATGCTGAAATGAGTTAAGACTTTGGTGGACTGTTTGGAAGGCATGATTGGTTTTGATATGTGAGGACATAAGATTTGGGAGGTGCCAGGAGCAGAATGATATGGTTTGGCTTTGTCCCCATCCAAGTCTTTACTTGAATTCCCACATGTTGTGGGAGGCACCTGGTGGGAGGTGATTGAATTATTGGGGCAGGTTTTTCCCATGCTGTTCTTGTGATAGTGAATAAGTCTCAAGAGATCTGATGTTTTTAAAAAGGGAGTTTTCCCTGAACAAGCTCTCTACTCTTGTCTGTCACGATGTGAGATGTGCTTTCTTCTTCCACCATGCTTGTGAGGCTTCCCCAGCCACGTGGAACTGTAAGTCCAATAAACCCCTTTCTTTTGTAAATTGCTCAGTCTTAGTTATGTCTTTATCAGCAGCATGAAAACGAACTAATACACCCACTAATCAACTTCAAGTGAATAGATAGATACTAATAGTATTCCCATTTTACAGATTAGAAAAATGGATATCAGAGAGAAAGATAAATTTCAATAAGGCAAATGAGAAATAGAACATTTGAATCCAGCATAAGAGTTTTTGCTTTTACTCACTAATGTGCTACAACCTCCCACTGGCTTGAAGTAACTCCTCCCTCTGAACTCTATCTGAATTTCTCTTAGGTCCTTAGCACTTTGTGTCATGCATTACAGTAATCTATGTGCACATTTTATCTCTCCGACAGCAGGAATAACAGCTCAATCATGTTTTTAAGTCCTCTACTGTCATTCACATGCCATTCATTCAACACTTTTTGATGAATGAACAATGAAGAATTTCATTTTGTGAAAAAGTTTCTGAAGAAAAGAAAATGTAAGAAGAAAATTACAGCTGAAGTAAAATAATTCTACAAAGTGTTGAATAATAAAATAACTGGCTCAGCTTATTGTTCATATTAGATAAAGTTTCCTTGCAATCTTTGTGAAAGATCATATTTGAACTTGCAGTCTTTGTGAAAGATCATATTTGATCAAAACAACAAAACAAGCAATGTGGGTATTTCTGTTTTGGATGCAAAAATAGTAACATAAATTCTGTGTGCTTTGATATTAAACAATATAAATTGCTTTTATTTTGTAGTATAATATTTCAATGGAATGAATTTAACTGTGGAAATCTTGAAACTGTTAAATTTTCTTAGAGCTATAGAAGAATATACAAAAATGATCAAATAAAGATAATTATTCCTAAAACCTTGGTTATTCTTGATAGACAGCATTACTCTGGAAAACCTAGTCCAGATATTTGTGCAAAGTAAATAGGTAAGTATATTTACATATGACATTTAGGTATGTATGTATTTGTCTTATATATATCTGTCTAATTACATATATATTCACATTTTAGAAAAAAGCTGTAAAATCCAGAAAATTTAAGAAAATTAAGGTTACCTGCAAACCATATTCAAGTAAAAACTGTTGAAATCTGAATAAGTTCTGCAGTTTAATTAATAGTTTGTACCAATGTCAATGTTCTGGTTTTAAAAATTACTCTGGAAAACCTAGTCTAGATATTTGTGCAAAGAAAATAGGTAAATATATTTACATATGATATTTAGGTATGTATGTATTTGTCTTATGTATATCCATCTAATTACATATATATGCACATTTTAGAAAAAAGCTGTAAAATCTAGAAAACTTAAGAAAATTAAGATTACCTGCAAACTATATTTAAGTAAAAACTGTTGAAATCTGAATAGGTTCTACAGTTTAATTAATACTTTTTACCAATATCAATGTTCTGGTTTTAAAAATGTACTGTGATCATGTAAGATGTTTCATTGGGAAAAGTGGGACGAAGGGTACACAGGACTCTATTATTTCTGCAACTTCTTGTGAATCTTAAATTGTTTTTAAGAACAAGTAAAAAAGATACCAATTGTTAACAATTTTTCAATCTCGTCCAGCATTTAAAAACAATTTCTCAGAACCTCTTTCTTAGAACCACAGTCATGAATCATTTAATAATGGGGATATGTTCAGAGAAATGCATCAGGCAATTTCATCTTTGTGCAAATATCACAGAGTATATTTACATAAACCTAGATAGTATAGCCAACTACACACCTAGGCTGTATGGTATGAACTATTGTTCCAAGGTTACCAACTTGTCCAGAATGTTACCATATTGAATAATATAGGCAATTATAACACTGTGGCAAGTGTTTCTTTACATAAACACATATAAACATAGAAAAGGTACAGAGAAAATATGGAATAAAATATAAAAAATAGTACACCTATATAGGGCATTTACAATGAATGGAGTTTGCAGGACTGAAAGTTGCTGTGGGTGTGTCAGTGAGTGGTGAGTGAATGTGATGATATGTAACATTATTGTACCCTTCTGTTAACTCTATAAAAACTGAGCAGTTAGGCTATGCAAAATTTATTAAAAATCTTTAATAATAAATTAACCAGTTTACTATAACTTTTATGCTTTAATTTTTACAATTAATTCTTTTACTCTTTCATCATAACACCTAGCTTAAAACACAAACACAATGTGCAATTGTACAAAAATATTTTTATATCCTTATTTTATGTTTTTTTCCATTTAAAAATTTATTTCTCTTTTTATATTTCTTTCTTGAACACTTAGACATGCAAGAAATTATTACCCTCGGCCTACACAAAGCCGAGGTCATCACTATCTTCCACTTTCACATCTTGTCCCACAGGAAGGTCTTCAGGGGTAATAACATGCATGGACCTGTTCTCTCCTATGATAACAATGCCTTCTTCAGGAATATATACTGAAAGACTTGCCTGAGGCTGCTTTACAGTTATTTTTTTTATAAGTAAAAGTAGACTCCAAAATAATGATTTTAAAATATAATATAGCAAATAAAGAAACCAATAACATCATCATTTATTTTCATTATCCAGTATTACATGCTGTACATAATTGTATGTGCTATTCTTTTATGTGATTGGCAGCACAGTAGGTTAGTTTACAGCAGCATCACCACAAACACATGTGTAGAGTGTTATGCTACAATGTTATGGTAACTATGCTGTCCTTAGGTGGTAGGAATTATTCAGCTCTATTATAATGTTATGAAACCACTGTTGTAAATGTCTTTTGTCATTAACCAAAACGTTGTTATATGGTTCATGACCGTATACAAGTTTGAATGGAGTTCCAGGATCTCATTTTAGATGTGTAATGTATCCATCTCTATCTCCCTCCCTCCCTCCCTCCGTCCCTCCTTCCCTACCTACCTATAGTGGAATAAGTAATTAATATTATCTGATAAAGAATGATCTGTAATAAAAAATGTAAAGTTGAAATATTAAGAGTAGTTTATGGCCGGGTGCAGTGGCTCACGCCTGTAAACCCAGCACTTTGGGAGGCTGAGGCGGGCAGATCACCTGAGGTTGGGAGTTTGAGACCAGCTTGACCAACATGGAGAAACCCTGTCTCTAGTAAAAAAATGCAAAATTAGCCAGACATGATAGCGAATGCCTGTAATCCCAGATACTCAGGAGGCTGAGACAGAAGAATTGCTTGAACCCAGGAGTCAAGATTGTGCCATTGCACTGCAGCCTAGGCAACAAGAACGAAACTCTGTCTCAAAAAAAAAAGAGTAGTTTATTTGTAGACAATTTTTCATAAGATATTTTTCTCACATCTACATTTAACATTTAATTATGTTACATTTGAGTCCACTTCAAAAAGTCCTGATGAGAAGCAACACCATTTTATAGTGAACTCCCTGGGGAAATGACAGAAGGGAAAAAAGGAAGTGAAGATTTCCCAGTTGTTATTTGTGACATACTGTGTTGTGTTATGTTGTCCCAAGATGTTGTTATGTTCCTTCTATTTTGTCAGAGCCTGTTGCTTATAGATTTTTTAGTATAGTTTTCCCCTTTATTCCAGTTAATTGCTTGTGCTTATATCTGTGAAGTAAAGTGTGTTTCTTAATGACACAATCCATGTCTTCTTTCTGTATATCTCCAGACCATTGGATGGTAAGTTGAGAATGTATTGGTTGTAATTTGCTTACAGAGAATTCCTTCCCTCCATAGATTTTGTGTAAGCAAATAATTCAGTGTAATAGAAATAGTGAGGAATCAGGGAAGAAATAAATTCAATCACCAAATCTTTTAGGAAAAATAATATTCTTTTCTGGAGATTCTCAGGAGAAATAGCCCCAAATGGGATTTGGGAGCCTCTGGTAATATTTTTCTTATCTGGACATATATTAAGTCCAAATTTCCTAATTAAGGCATTCTGGGGTTAGGTCACTGCTCAATTCCTATAAGATAACTGTCTTTCTGCAGAGAAGTATATTGAGTAACATTCACCTATCTTGGCAGTTATAT
Source organism: Cacajao melanocephalus (assembly GCA_963573385.1). Lineage (NCBI taxonomy): Eukaryota > Metazoa > Chordata > Mammalia > Primates > Pitheciidae > Cacajao > Cacajao melanocephalus. The sequence continues at coordinate 53,628 of CAUYLG010031525.1, read as the reverse complement.
GCATTGGCACTGGGGGAGGCTGGACTCTGGAATTTGGTTTGCCAGATCTGCAAAGAAACCAAGTGCTGCTGGATTTCAGATATAAGATGGAAGACAAAGCTGGCAAACATGATAAAATGACCAGAGGCTCTTTTCCTATTTTTGTACTTTGTTTAAGTTTCCCTGATTAAATTTTTCAGTACCCTGGCTAGACCAGAACTTAAATGTATATGTTATGATAATTTCTTGCATAACTGAATTTATAGAATGAGGATTCCTACTTGCTGAACGTTCATTAAAATAAAATGACTACGTATATCCTCTTGCAGTGAAACACTAAACATATAGAAGTCATCCAGTTATCCATGGCCGAAAGAGGTAATATTTGAACTGAAAGTGAGTTAACATTGTTGGTTGAAAATAATTTCATTGTGCTATGTAAACCCCATTATTCTGAATTATATGAGAAACCTAAAACCTTTAGCACTTCTCTTGTTTGTGTTCAGGGGTGTTTATGTGCAATATGATGACATATATTGTTAAGATGTAATTTTCCTTTTTGAGCTTGAACCTGAATTTTTGTCATCCAGTTATTTTTGCCACAAGACAAAAGGTTTGAGTCTCTATGTGCTAGGGATTTTACTACATTACATAAGGCACTGATGCTCACCATGATATGTTTAAGTAGATGTTTTTTGAAGCATCTTTTTCTGTTACAGCACTCAAAAGACATTTTCTCCTGAAAACTAAACTAGGACAGGAGAATGGAAAATAAGATTACATTTTCTTAGTCAATTTTATTTTTCTTTTTATGTAAATTTGTTTTAGCTAAGTCTAAAAAGAGGTCTGTATGTTAATAAATTAATATCTACTTAAAATATAGTTTATATGTCAGTAATTATTAAAAGTTATTCTATTCACAAGAATGAAAAAGATAGATTTCATTCATTCTTAAGGAATACATTATTAAAAGCATAAAATACTAATTAAACAGTACTTAATGTCTTTAGTTGATAAAGCAAGGAATCCTTATGAAAAATAAATTTTAGGTGCTTTTAAAGTTACATAGTTAAGAGAGTTAGGGGAAGTTCTTTGGGTTTAGATAGGCTTTCAGAGCTATAGACATGTTAGCTTACTTGATCTGCATAATGAGTAATCCCCAAATGTTTGAGAATATGTATAAGATTAAGTAAAATATTTTGTTTTCTTTCTATGTAACTTACATATTTTACATACAGTTACTTTTTTACAATCTCCAAAACATAACCACGATGAATACACACACATACACAGGTGTGTATATAAATGTAAAATATTTAGGTAAAGATTAATATATTGTTACTGAAACCCATTCTTAGTAAGAAATAAACATGTTAGTAGATTGTGTTAAATCGATTTATGAAATTAAAATAGGGCCAGACAAGTAACTAAGTCAGTGTGTTAGTCTTCTGTCTCAGTTCTCTCTTTGGGATCCTAGCATAAAATACTTGAGACTGGGTAATTTATAAAGAACAGAAATTTATTTCCTTACAGTTATGGAGGCTGGGAAGTCCAAGATTAAGGCACCAGCAGGTTCTATGACTGTGAAGGCCCAGCTTTTCTGCTTCCAAGACGGTGTCTTGTTGTTGTGTCTTCACATAGCAGAAGGCAGAAGGGAAAAAAGGGCTAAGCTAGTTCCTCTGAAGCCTTTTATAAGGCACTAATTTATCTACGAGGGCCTTGCCAAAAGGCTCCACCTCTTAATACCAGAACAAGGGGGATTAAGAACTTTGAAGGGGAGATATGAACTTTGGAGGGAAATACTCAAACCATATCACTCTCTCCATCTATTGCTTTCCCCACATTTCATATAGGAATGTATCTCCACCGTTGGACAAACAATAATACAATTCAAATAGTAAAAGTCAATAAACACCCTGCCTACTCACCGAGGGCCACTATGGAGAGGAGAGGTTTATGGTAAAAGGGGGAATTAATGCTGATGTGTCCAACAATTGCTGCTACATTTTAAAAAGTAACCAGAAATGTAGACATCTATTTTCAATCCCTTGATTTTTAAATACTGTCAATTAATTTGAATTTTAAAAATATATTGTGTAGATCAAATGAAGCAGTTCCACAAGCTGAATTCAATCTGTGCTATTGTTTTTGAAATGTTATTTAGAGACGATAGTTTCTTGGTGTTACATGGTTATAATTCTTGAGACTTAAAATTCTCTTTTCTTACTTGAACAGGAAAACAAACAATAATGTTATAGTTGTTATAATTTTCTCTCACTCATATTATGTTAAAAACTTATGGCATTAAAAAAAACTCTACTGAAAATAAAAAATATAGAATAGTGTTTTTTTTGTTTATTTATTTATTTATTTATTTATTTAGTTTTTGCCTTTTAGCCTATGTTCTGAATTTCTCTGCTTGTTTTAAGTGCCTCAGTAAAAAGTCTTCCAAAATTCTGATTTCCAAATGCTTTTCTAAGTTTATTGTCATTCCCTATGTTTGTAGATTATTTGGATGACCGGTCCAATGTATCATCACCAAAAGTGCTTACAATATTTAAATCATTAGACTTGCAGTTTTGAAATGAATTTTGATTTGGGCATTTAACTTACCTGTGAATTTTATAACACTTTCTCCTTAAAAAGAGAAAGGAAAAACATAAACTTTTGAAAGATCATTGCTAGTTTCTCAGCCACACATGGTAGTTGGCTTAAAGATTTTTATTTTCCTTGGAAACTACTACTACTTATAAAGCTCATCCATCATATGTAATGAGAGCTGTCAGGAATATTTAGTGAGAAACAGCTACTTGATATGCTAATAGCAGCCCGTTAGTGAATTCATTTTGTTCTGCTTCTTGACATTAATGGTTTTCATAATCTAATGAATGATGTGCGCAATAGAAGTAAGGCCACAGGGAAAGATCATATGAAGTTAAAGTAGGGAAAATCTTTATCAGTACTTGCATTCATTTACTAGAATGCATTTTATATCTATATCCATATTTACCTTGAATTTTATTGATCTCCATTTGAAGGTATCATTTGGCATTAGGGATTCTAGTTTACTTACAGTTTGCCTTTTCTAATGTTGCAGTTGCTGTGGTGTCTCACTTGTTCTAGTTAGTAAAAGTCTGGTGAGAAGTTGTTTCTTGCATCCTCAGAAGTAGGTGAGAATTTTGAGCCCTTAAGATGCTACTGATTTATAAGGAAAAAAAGAGTTAGGGCCATGGAAATACTGGTGGAATCAATAAAAATTTGATTGGTTAAATCAGTATAGTATTACGAGCTTTTTATTTTCTAGAGCTATGTGTATGATTAATTTATATAAACATTCTTCACAGCATGGCTTTAAAAATAGGATAGACATATATTTGTCAGGGACAGTTAAGTAGGGTGTCGCTTGAGAGTGGAGACATAAACGACCTCTCAAGGTCCCTTCCTGTCCTGTGATTTTACGAATCTATGATAATCAAAATGGAGTCACTAAAATCAGTAGTTATGAATGGGCATTGAGAGTGCTTACAAGGTTATAGGTACAAACAAACCTTCAGTCAAGGGAGTCCCTAACATTTCTCAGCAGGTTTCAATTTCATTTTTAGAACAAGGTATTTAAAAGAAAAATTATAATTCATTTGAATGTAAGTATTAAAACAAATACATTTTAAACCTTAAAGACAACAAATAATATATTTTTTGACGAATTAAGTATTGACATATTTAAAGTGTTTTTTTCTTGTTTTCGCTAAATGTATCTTGTATGAGTCATATTACTGTGGAAAAACAGAACATTTTCAAAAAGATAAAAGATGGATCTTAATTTTTAAGTTACTGAAAAATGAGATATTTTTCAGAGAAAAAGAAAATTTTACTTAACCAAATAATTAAGGTTTAAATAAAGTATATGAATAAAATTCATAGGTAACAATGGACTTATAAATTTCTTGACTTATGCTATTTTTCATGACTATTCTTTTTTTTTAAGTTTTACATAGGTTTTGTAATTTTTGTACAGGAGTTTTGCAATTGAAAAGTAAGTAGTGCCTAATTTTATTTTTATATTTGTTTATTTTTATATCCTCTTGTTGCATAGTTTGTTGGTATATTTTATGTGACCAGCCACTCTGTGAACATCTAAGTAGACTGCATCATCTCTGAATGCCTTCCAGTTAGACCGAGACTTGCCAGCTGTGTGATGCTGGTCAAGGTAACTAGACTCTGTACTGCAGTTTCTTCAAGTATAAAGTGGAGATTATAATGGTACATTTATTAAAAGGTTGCTGTGAAATTTCAAAAGAGGAAAATACTTAGAATAAGGCTTTACGTATTAGCGCTCAATGTATATTGCCAACTTTACTCTTTAACAAATATTGAGTTCCCACTAAAGTACTACTGTAGATGTGGGGGCACATGGTAAATAAAGATAAAATCCTGATCTCATGGAATTTACATTTCATGGTCTTAGACTGTTTATTTTTCTGAGGCCATACTACAAAGATATTGAGAAGGTATTCACTGCTTGTAGACTACATGGATGGATGGATGGATGAGTGAATAAATACATGAAAACCCAAATCTGTTACTGCTTTCTCTTCTTACATGCAGGACAGTGAACAAACACAAAATGTATGTTAACTCACAGTAAGGAAGTTAATACAATAAGCCTTAGTAGTTGGCTACTGATCTGGCATCCATACATATCCAGTAGGGTCTTAGCCAGAGTGGAGAGCACCCACATTAGGGAAGAAGGCCTGATTTGAGCACATCAAAATGTCTTTCACAGAGAAGTGCAGAAATCCCGGCATGCCACTATTTTGGCTTACTAGAGAGTGGCCTGTCAAGGACTTCTAGTAAACTTTTGGTCCAAGAATACTGTTGCATCATGAGTATCAGCACATTCACTAGTAGTGAACCATCTCTTGGTCTTGCATGTACATACTCAATTGTCCAGATGTAATTTGTTGAAAAAACTATTCTTTTCCCATTTAATTATCTTGACACTCTTTTTGAAAATAAATGTAAAGACTTAGTTCTGGATTCTCAGTTCTCTCCCACTGGTCTATGTCCATCCTTATTCTAGTATCACAGAGTTCTGTGTACTATAGCTTGGTAGTACATTTTGAAGCTAGGAAGTGTGTGTCAGTCAAATTTGTTCTTCTATTTCAAAATTGAATTGGCTACTATGGGTCTTTTGAATTTCCATATAAATATTCATATAGGCTTGTCAATTTCTGCAAAAATGCTAGCTTCTATTTTCATGTGGAGTGCATTGACTCTGTGCTATTGATATCTTAATAATATTCTTGGCGGGGCTCGATGGCTAACGCCTGTAACCCCAGCACTTTGGGAGGTCGAGGTGGGCGGATCATGAGGTCAGGAGATTGAGACCATACTAGCCAACATGGAGAACATTGTTTCTACTAAAACTACCACCACCACCAACAACAAAACGTGGTGGCTCGTGCCTGTAATCTCAGCTACTCAGGAGGCTGAGGCAGAAGAATCGCTTGACCCAGTGTGTCAGAGGTTGCAGTGACCTGAGATCCTGCCACTGCACTCCAGTCTGGCAACAGAGCGAGACTCCGTCTCAAAAAAAAAGAAAAAATTATATGTATTCTTTCTATCTGTAAACACGAATGACTTTCCATTTTTTAAGGTTTGCTTTGTCTTTTATAGTATACATGTTTCATACCCTTTTTATTGTTTGTTCATAACTATTTATTAGTTATACATTATCATAAATGAAATATTTTTCTTAATTTAATTTTTGGATTTTTTTAATTGTTGGTGTGTAAAAATTCAGCTGCTTTTTGTTTATTGTTCTTATATCCTATAACCTTGTGGTACTCATTTAATAATTCTGACCTGTGTGTATGTGTGTGTGCATGCATGTGTGAATTCATTAGGATTTTCTATATAAGACAATTTGTAGAGATAGTTTTCTTTTCTAATTTATATGTTCTTATTTCTTTATTAATTTTTAAAGATAGAAATATCACCAAAACTTCTGTGAGGCATAACACATTTAACTACCAACATTTAATGACATGGATTTTTATCACTTCTTTTTTTATGAGTTACAGAAAAGGTATGCAAATTTCCAAATCACATGATGAAAAGGAGTCAGTGAAAGAAGAAACAAGAACATAGGTGACCTAGCTAGCTTAGCTTTCTTCTTTCCCTGGAATACATCCAGTTCCTCGATTACGTGGTCTCAGTTTCTGTGTTTAGAGAACTTGAGAGGTAAGGCAGAGCTCAGTGCACCATCATCATTTACTAAAGGTTCATAAGAGAAGGAATTTATGAATAGGTTTGATTACTAATTTGTAGACCTTATCCATTTTGTCAACAGATTTAATTGGTGTTTCCATTTTCAATAAGAAATGCCAACTCATGTATGACAATTCAATCCATTTTTCAAATCATAATTCTTAGTCATTACATCAACTCTATAAAATATAAATCTATCACATCTACTACAGTCACTTCATCCATTAATTATGTAATTCAATTGAGAAAGTAACTAAGTTTGCTGACATGACTTACTTTTTCACAAATGCATCAGGCTCATTACTCATGTTTCCATTATATTTCATTCATTTGTAGTCATTTTGGTTATTGCTTTATGAATGATGCCACGTGAGAATGAAACTTGGCTTTTAGACTAGGAATTCCTAGATAAAGTTAGCAACAAGATCCTTTTGCTTGTTGTTATATTCTTTTTTAAAAAATTCATTTATTATACTTTAGGTATAATAAATATATCATCATCTACATTAGGTATTTCCCCTAATGCTATTCCTCCCCAATCCCCCCACCCCCTGCTATTCCTCCCCTAGTCCCCCACCCCTCAAGCCCCACTGTGTGATGTTCCCCTTCCTGAGTTCGTGTGTTCTCATTGTTCAACACCCATTTCAGAGTGAGAACATGTGGTGTTTGGTTTGTTACATTGGTATACATGTGCCATGGTGGTGGTTTGCTGCATCCATCATCCCATCATCTACATTAGGTATTTCTCCTAATGCTATCCCTCCCCAGTACCCCCACCCCCTGACTTTCCTCCCCTAGCCCCCACCCCCCAAGCCCCAGTGTGTGATGTTCCCCTCCTTGTGTCCGTGTGTTCTCATTGTTCAACACCCACTTATGAGTGAGAACGTTCGGTGTTTGGTTTTCTGTTCATGTGTCAGTTTGCTGTTATTTTCTTAATTAACTTTATTCAAAGTAATAGTATATCAATTACAAAAATGACATTAACTTATTTTTCTTAAAACCAACTGGAAAATATTTAAAACTTATTATTACATAAACATAACTTTCTGTCTATATGCATATCCATGTTTATCAGTATACCTATATTAACAAATTTTGAATGGGAAACACATCTCAGATTTGTCACAAATTATATTTCTTGCATGTATTGTTTAAGTCACTTTTATTCTGATATAGCAAAACAAAACTCAAGTAATGAAAGTGAGTTTTTGAATAACTGTTATATGCCAAGAATTGTGTGGCCTACAAAGGTATGTAGTATTTAATTTTTGCCTCTGATAATTGATAATTTTAATTTTATCAATTGACAATTGATAATTTTAAAAGATTAAAATTATCGATTTAATCTTTTAAAACACTTAACACATTGTATTCCCTTATTTTAGTGAATGAGATATAATGTCTTGGTAGTCAAGGCTTATTTTGTATTATAACAAAGTCCTAATCGAAATTAATTTTAGCATTTCAGATGTATAATTTTATTTCATTCTTCGACTTCTATTAGGAACAATTTCAAACAAACACAAAAATGGAGCTTCCAAGTGCTTATCACCCAGCTTCGAAAATTATCATCTCATGGCCAGTGTTTTCTCACCTGTATTTTCACTCATTTCCCTTCCTTTCACGTTACTAAAAAACTTTCTATATCCCATGTTAATTCCTTAATAATTATTTTAATATTTACCTCTTACCTCCTAAAATAATTATAAACTATTATAAGACTTTAATTATAATTTCTATTATTAAATACCTAGTCAATTATCACACTTTCAATTGTCTCATAAATGTCATCCTTTTTTGGTTGTTTGCCTAAGTATTCAAGTAAAGCTCATATGTTTGATTGGTTTGTATATTGAATATTTCTTTATTTCTAGACTTTCACCTTATTTCATTTTTTCTTTTGCAATGTGTTTGTCGAACTAAGACATATGATCAACAATATTTCCTAAAGTTTAAATTATACTGATTGTGTCTCTTGGTTGATGATAGAATTAATATGTTTTAACATAATGATCAATATGTTGCATTATCAGTATTTACTATATATATGTGTGTTTGTGTGTGTGTGTGTGTGTGTGTAGTTGAAACTAGTAGACTGAAAAGATCAGGAAGAATTTCTTTTCCTTGGGCAAATCTACTTCATAAGTGGTGGTGTGGTCTTCCCTTAGGATGTACAAATATTAATATTTACATATTTATACAGTTTTCTTTACATAATGGTAGTAACTGTTGATAGCTGGATATCCTGATCATTAATTTGTTAAATATTGTTATAGTTGTATATTATAATATACGTATATTACTATAGATAAACTTACACATGCACATATGTGTGTCTGTATCTATAAATATTACAACACATATTAGGTTGTGTGCCGTGAGTTTTGGCACATAAAGTGGTGTTAACAATTTCTAAATTTCCAAAATAATAGGCTATGGAGGAATCATTAATATTGAAAGCAAACATTTATTATAGCAGGTTGCTAACATTTAAAGTTCAACAGCTCTCTAGTGATACTCATGAGAGATGTAGCTAGCCCTAAATTATTGCTTTGTAATACATATGGAAATAAATTTAAAAAAAAATCTTTTTCTTCTTACTTGATAAGAAGGAACATTGTAGATGCTTTTATATCATCAATAGCTAAGATAAAATCAGCTAGATGTTCTGTTTTGTAGATCATTTTATAGTATAATCAGAGGCATATTTAGTAGTTTTTCTTAATGACTTGTCTGCTAAATAAACAAACAAGCTAATTCTTTTTTCTTCACAGTTATGAAAAACACATAGCATGTTGCCATATTAAAATAGATACTCATATAGATTGTGCCCCTACCCATTATATTGGCAGAAAGAATATACCAGAAGAGACAAATAGGTAGAATTAAACAGGGCCTTGGGTTTAGAGAGCCAAACTGTGACTCCCTGGGAAAGGAGTTGTATATTTCACATATATCCTCTCTGTATGACCATTGCAGGTCTCTCTAGCTCTGAACACTAAAAAAAATAATATTTTCCAAAGGAGGAACTATAAATAAAGCTGCAGCAGATAGCAATAGCACATAGAACTAGTCTGGACTTGAACAACTGTGATACATCTGAGTGAAAAAAAAATCTACTTAGCACAAAAGAAGTGTCATGTATGGTTTCAGAAAACAAAAAACAAAGCTAACAGCATGGGCTATGAGCTGGCTATTGCAATCACAGCATTCTAGTACGGTTTCCTAAACTAATTTGTTGTTACCTGATGAAAAAAAACAAGACTAAAAAAGAATCTCCAGCGTGTCACCTTTCATTAAAGTTGTGTTTGTCTGCGATTTTGTTATTTGCAATTGCTCATCTGTTAAATTAGAAGTTTTAATTCTTCACAGTTTGTCACCTTTTCAATTCTGCTCTGTTGACATGGACTTTTCTATAAATCCAAAGAAAGTTGAAAATGCAATTTGAAAGCAAATTAACAGTTATGCCAGTTGCTAAAAGAGAAGCCTTATATGTCAACTATATTAAGTATGCTTTAAAACATGAAGTAGTCTTACAGAAAAAAACAAACCACAGAATTAGCTAATGTAATGGGTTGCTAATATTTTAAAGGTATTACTACTGCTATTTCCTCTCTTCCATTATATGCCAGAGGATACTGGTAATTTGAAATAAATAAAAATAAGCAACAAAGAAATCTTAATATATTAAAAGACTGCAAAAATACAGTAGAAAATAACAGAGATATATAATAAACAAAAAACATAAAGTGAAATAATATATGATGAGTAAAGTAACAAAAGAGGAAAGAGATACAGTTTACTTGAGGGAGTTTACAAAATTATAACATTACAAATAACCAAGACACATGAAAATTATTCAGCATCTCTAAATATAAAAGAAATGCAAATTAAAGCCAAGTGGCTAAACTTATTTTGTATGAAAATAACTTTAAAAGTTAAAAGTCAGTGTTGCCAAGAGCATGGAAAAATGAGCTCTCCTTCTGTACTGTTAATGAAAATCTGGATTGTTACAGCATTTTTTTTTTCTTTTGCAGTTTGTCAATACTTAGGATTATATCCCTGGATAAATGCAATGATACATATGCATATCACATTATTTGAAATCTCAAAATTGTATCTCTGCAAAGGAATGGTCAGATAAATTGTAGTACATATCTACCATAAATATTATGTAAACTTTTTTCTTTTTAAAATAAGTTCAATGTGAGTATATTGCCTTAGAGAAATTACCATGATCGAGTAAGTGTAAAAGCAAGTTGCAGACGTATATGCAGAGCCTTTTCCATTGCTGTGAAGGAAAAAACATTACCCACATTTATATGTAATTACCTCAATGTTTAATGTATATATATATATTTTTAAGCACATATGTGCTTTTTTTCCTATTTAATATATAAGCCAAAACTATGTCTTGTGTTTTGATTTAACTCTTTAAGGAAATATTTTATGTTGTCATAAGTGGGCAATAGAGGAGTAAAAACATAGAAAGTTAGGGGCATATATAATGAATAATTAGGCTGGGCACAGTGGCTCACACTTGTAGTCCCAGCAATTTGGGACGCTGAGGCAAGAGGGTCACTTGAGCCTAGAAGTTCAAGAGTAGCCTAGGCAATATGGTGAAACCACATCTCTACAAAAAGTTTAAAAATTAGCCAGGGATGGTGGTGTGCACCTGTTATAGCAGAGAATTGGGAGCCTGAGGAAGGAGGATTACTTGAGACCAGAAGATTGAGGCTATAGTGAGACATGACTGCACCAGCAAATATAAGTTAACAAAAAAAAGTGCAGCTTATTTGCCTTATTTTTTTTTAAAAGAATGTTTATTTTGCAAGATTGTTGTGGCAACTACTATGAATATAAAGTGGCAAGCACATTTTATAGAAGAAAAAAAATCAATAAATATTAATTACTACCATGCATATTGCTTGGGCTATCACCCTGATGCAGCCACTCCTGACAACCAGCACCAGCTGAGATTGATGTGGAATTTTCAGAAACAAATATCATAGCAGGAGCTGATTTGGGACTCACATAATATTTTTTAAAAGTATAATTTGTGTTTAGGTCTTGCACAGAGACAGATGACCAGAAATATTGTATGCGAGAGAGTTAGAAATAGAGAGTTCAGTGCATTAAATTATCTCAGAGAGATGTTATTTTAACTCCTTTGTGCATGCTCTTGTTCAACCTCAATGGCATTTTGGTGCCACCATCAGACCACATATGGTTCCTCACCTAACATTGCCAAGTAATACACTAAACCTATGGGATAGACAATAAAAACTTTGGCTTGTTTTAATCCAGAAGATTATTCAGAAAGCTCCTGAAGTGCTCCGACAGACACTTCTGTGGAGGCTGAGAGAAATGAGGGCTTCCTTATTGCAGTTAGCCAGCCATTGAGGTTCTATTATGAGGATGCATGTTTCCTTTAAGGAGAGAGTTGCTAATTCTAGGGTTCTGTTAGAAAGACCATACATCTTGACATACCGTATGAGCCTTACCTTTCTGCCACTCCTCATCCCTCTTTCCATGTAGGTGACATGCAGAGGTGTAGAAGAAGGTGCTTTAGGGCCTTCCTCCATGGGTTTTAGTTTTTCCTTCAAGATCACCATCAATGCCATAAAGGATACTTTTTTAAGGACCCAAGCCTGGGGGACACTTCCCTTCCCTTCTAGCCATAAATCTAACCCAGTGCCTGATCTGTGGGACTCTTCCTTTGCCAGTGCTTTCAACTCTGGGAGGGGCATTTGTCTTCTCTCTTCAACATAGGTCAAATACCCCATTTTCGTTATCCTTTCATTGTTATCATATTATAACATGCGTATTTGAAATGCATTCAATGTGTTAAGAATGTTTCTGTTTTTCTGATGACTTCTAATTTCACAACAATAAAATAATAAGGTACAACCGAGGAAGGGCAAAACTGGGACACAACTAAGGTACAAATTTCAGGATTGAATTTTGCAACTTGTGTTGCCAGATTTCCAAGAAATAGAGGCTGATTGTAAAGCCAAGCATTAAGCTCCTTATTAAAAACATTTAAATGCATGCATTTTGCATTTAACATTTGATTTTTCATTCATGTTGGGTGCATGTTGAACCTAGGATAAATGGAAAATAAAACTAGGCTATTTCAGTTTGCTTTATTCTGCTTCAAATTATCGTTACGTGTTAGTAATTCTTTTGAGCATGTCAAAGATTCAACCAGCACATTGCATTGAGTAATATTCTAATACTATAATCATTTGGATGAAAAAGAATGTAGAAGATGTGGAGAAAATAAAGGTGTTTGTCTTTCAATCTGTCTTTTTACCCTTGATTTTGGCTTTGTTGTTACTTTTTTGTATTTCTTACCATTCAGCTTACTATAACCCATTTATTGCTTCTTTTTAAAATGATGACGCAAGAGCAAAGTGAATTATAACCAATATTTCCCTTTTTAGAAAGGGCCTCCTATCCTACGTCACTCAAATTGGTAAAAGGTGACTTAAAGAACAATTTCTCCTAACCTGAAGCTTTTCAAAGCACTGACAAAGATTGAAGGACTTGGGAGAAAGAAAAAACTGGACCCTGAAAACCTGTCCTGCTTTTGTTCAAACAATCAATTAGAAAGATACCAGCTTTTCATGTTCTTAGCAGTAGCTTTTCAACAAATAGAGACTGCTACACTTTCGATTTTTTAAACTTGTTGATTTTTTTAGCTCTATGAACAATCGTAAAGAGAGTAAAGTATAAGTAAGAGAAAAATCATGAAGACAATAAGGATATTGCAGCTGTGAAGCCATCAATGCCCTGATGCCAAGGCTCTCTATGAGTGGGTTCACTGTCTCAGTAAAAAAGTAAACGAAAATGGCGATCATTAAAAAATCTGGAGACAACAGATGCTAGAGAGGATGTGGAGAAATAGGAAAAGTTTTACACTGTTGGTGGGAGTGTAAGTTAGTTCAACTATTGTGGAAGACAGTGTGGCGATTCCTCAAGGACCTAGAAATAGAAATTCCATTTGACCCAGCAATCTCATTACTGGATATATATCCAAAGGATTATAAATCATTCTACTATAAGGACACATGCACACGAATGTTCATTGCAGCACTGTTTACAATAGCAAAGACCTAGAACCAACTAAAATGCCCATAGACTGGACAGGGAAAATGTGGCACATATACACCATGGAATACTATGCAGCCATAAAAAATGATAAGTTCGTGTCCTTCGTAGGGATATGGATGAACCTGGAAACCATCATTCTCAGCAAACTGACACAAGAACACAAAATCAAACACTGCATGTTCTCACTCATAGGTGGCTGTTGAACAATGAGAACACATGGACACAGGGAGGGGAGCATCACACACTGAGGTCTGTCAGGGGGAAATAGGGGAGGGACAGCGAGGGTTGGGGAGTTGGGGAGAGATAGCATGGGGAGACATGCCAGATATAGGTGATGAGGAGGAAGGCAGCAAATCACACTGCCATGTGTGTACCTATGCAAAAATCTTGCGTGTTCTTCACATGTACCCCAAAACCTAAAATCCAATAAAAAAAAGTAAATGAAAGTACTGTGATCTGAACTTCCTGAGTAAACATACAATATAATTTGAAGATGTATTTGAATAACTTTTAGCAAAATGAATTTTACATTGAGATATATATATATAGTTAATGTTGAATAGAAATGCTACATTTTTGCTGTCAATTATTTTGCTTACAAAGAGTTGTAATGGACAGTTTGTTAAGTGTCTATAATTGATACACATGAAATTAGTTGCTTTTTCTTTTTCTTCCTTTTTTTTTGGTTGATTCAAATACTAAACAAGAAAAAAATCTGCTTTATTTGCTTTACTATCTGAGGATATGAGAAAGTTGCTAAACTTAGTCCAAGGTAAAGTAATTTCCAATAAAACTGTACTTTTGAGGTCTAGAATCATTCTAGTGGAAAATTGGTTGCAGTAGGCTAAATATTTATAGGCTACAAGACATTTAAGAACTACTAATTCTTATGTTTGTTATTTTGACTACTAACATATTCTATGCATGCTGTTTTATGATTATTTATTATTTGATTTTCCTATATATGGAGAGAATATTGGGCTAAAGATTTGAATGAATAAATGTCTATAGGCAAATAGTTTCTATAAAGAAGCTGTTCTGTCATCTTTAAAATGGAGGGGCATAACATTTTTCGATAAAAATAAAATAAGACTGGGTGTGGTTGCTTATGCCTGTAATCCTAGCAATTTGGAAGGCTGAGGCGGGTGGATCACCTGAGGTCAGAAGTTTGAGACCAGCTTGGCCAACATGGTGAAACCCTATCTCTACTAAAAATACAAAAATTAGTGGGGCATGGTTGTGGGCACCTGTAATCCCAGCTACTCGAGAGGCTAAGCCAGGAGAATCACTTGAACCCAGGAGGCAGAGGTTGCAGTGAGCTGAAATCATGCCATTGCACTCCAGCCTGGGTGATAAGAGCAAGACTCCTTCATAAAAATAAATAAATGTAGATGATGGGTTGATGGGTGCAGCAAACCACTATAGCACATGTATACCTATGTAATGAACCTGCATATTCTGCGCATGTATCCCAGAACTTAAAGTACAATAATTAAAAATAAATAAATGAATAAAAACAAAATACTACATGAAAGTCTTTCAATGTGAAGCATAAATGTGAAACATTTTAAATGCAGATAAAAGACCTAAAAGTATATGTATTTCATTTAAAAAACCGTCTATATCAAGATCAAGACATATAAACATGTGCCTGTGTAAATGTGAGCATATGTACACACACATGTATATGTCATTTATACTCATCTGTATATCTCCATGTGTGTTTAGGAAAAGTTATATGTGTTCAGTATGTTTATGTGATTGTAACTCACTTTGAACTTAGTTATATAGAGGAATGTGTATTTAAAAGTTCATTTGCTCTTAGGAATGTGTGTCTCTGAAACTTTAACTGTATGTTGATGCTTATAGATGCTGTGGCCTAAACATATTGATGACGGATTTTATCAAGGTGTGGATTTGACAGACATGGTAGAAAAGGTACTAAATATGGAATCAGAATAGCTAGCTCTGTGTCATGACTAAGTCAAATACACTGAGGACTTTTAAAACTTTAATCACTTTTTTGCAAAGTAGTAAGTATGTTTCCTACTGTACAGAATTATTGGAAAGTTTGAATGTGATGATATTAATGAAGGTGTTTTATAAGACCAAAGAGGGCCATAAAACTACTAGCTTTCTGCTATTATTGTTATGTCAGGTTTTAGGAATGGTGAGTCAGGATTATGTGTGTCATAGATTAGTACCTAAAGCAAACTAATATATTTGGGGCATAAGGAGGGGTATGAATGGTGATACTTTAAAGAGTAAGGATTATGCACTCACTCTCCTTGAATACGGAGTTTTCTTACAAATTATTTGTAATTATTCTGCATGGATATTTGTTTCTTCTTTCTGATTTATGTGTTCATCCAACAATCTGTTTATACCAGTATGAACTCCACAATATTTTATTTTGGGTTATAATCTAATATCGTTTGTTTATTTTATTGCTCCAGTTTTTCTAGTTTTGGCCATTGGGAGCCCTTTCGGTTAATTCCTGCTTCCCTTTGACATACAGACATAGTGTGTGTTTTCTTTTTCTTTTTTGAGCACTTTCTTACTGTTTGGTAATAAAAGATACTCCAGGCTCATTTTGTATATTTCCTGCCACACTCCTAGGATCAGCTATTTCTCCAAGGAGTCCTTGTGCCTTTTGTTGGAGAATTAGGAACCAAAGTAGTTCTGTCATGGCTAAGTCAAATACACTGAGGACTTTTAAAACTTTAATAACTTTTCTGCAAAGTAGTAAATATGTTTCCTACTATACAGAATTATTAGAAAGCTTGAATGTGATTGTATTAATGAAGGTGTTTTATACATATACCTATACCATCAGTTTACTTAGTAGCTCAGTTCCATTGTACACGAATAAAAGTATCAAAACTGTTAACTTTCTGTTATTTTTCTCTGCCACTAAATAAAGATGTTTGGATTTCTCATAATTTTTAGTATTTAATGTTCTTATCCATTGATAGTTTTCTCTCATCTTTTTGCTTTACCATATTATTTTGCTTCCTCTGAAAAGCCCTCAAAATATTTTTCCTTCTTACTGATGTATAATTTCTCCAATCAATGTTTTAATCTTATAGTGTTCATATTAAACTGCTTCAATTCCTTTTTGAATATGTCCAGGTTACAAGGAATAATTTATTTAATTAACATTAGTTAAGAAGAAGTTATTAAGAAAATTAAAAAAATCAGATCTCATACGGTTTTGCTCTGTGTCCCCACCCAAATTTCATGTAGAATTGTAATCCCATGAGGAAGGGGGCTGGTGGAAGGTAATTGAATCATAAGGGTGAACTTCACCCTTGCTATTCCCATGATGGTGAGTGAGTTCTCAGGAGATCTGGTTGTCTGAAACTTGTGGCACATCCTCCTTAGTGCTCTCTCTCTCTTTCTCTCACTCTCTCTCCCCTGCTCTGCCATGGTAAGATGTGTTTCCTTCCCTTTTTCCTTCTGCCATGACTGCAAGTTTCCTGAGGCTCCTCAGTCATGCTTCCTGTTAAGCCTGTGGAACTCTGAGTCAATTAAACTTCTTTTCTTCATAAATTACCCAATCTCAGGTAGTTCTTTATAACAGTATGAGAAAGGACTAATACAAGATCACTGACGAATTTTGAACTATTGTGCCCTCTTATTAAAGAAACAATAGAATTTATATTCATCTTGAAATGTACTTAAATTATTTTTTGCCCTTGATTATATAAGATTTTATTTCATTATATTTTTAATTATGTATATTCTGGGTACAAACTTCTGTCTGTCAACAATAGAAAAATTAGCATCTTTGTCATTGAGAAGAGTAATAACCTCCATTACTGGATCACTGGATCGTAGACTGTTTAAAGTTATGAACTACAATCCAATTTAATATACTTTTCCCTATGGAAATGGGGAACACAAGATAGCTTTTGGAATACCTGAAAAAGTGTATTAGTACATAACTTTAGATAAAACAGTAGAAATACAAAACATTTATTGCATAAATAATCTGTGCAACATACTACAGAATCTGCATTCTAGGTGTGATGACGATGCTGCGCCACCAGAAAGAAAGCTGATAATGACAGTGAAATAACTGGATAATTCTCTAGAAATATATATTTATATGAGATGAGTATAGATATCAAATATATCCATTTATTGATTTCTACCAATGTTACATACCAAATTATTTCCATGTATGAATTTCTATGTTCCTGTTTTTAAGGCATTTGTATATAAATCATTGGTTCTCAAGACATTCAATACTTAGAAGCATTCTTTTTTTCTTTTTTCCTTTTTAAATATTTTTTATTATACTTTAATTTCTTGGGTACATGTGCAAATCTTGCAGGATTGTTACATAGTTGTACATTTGCCATGGTGATTTGCTGCCTACATCCCCTGTCCCCTATATTAGGTATTTCTCCCAATGTTAGCCCTCCCCAATCCCCCACCCCCCGCTATTCCTCCCCTAGCATCCCCACCCTACAAGAGGCCCCTTTTTGTTGTTCCCTCCCTGTGTCCATGTGTTCTCATTGTTCAACACCCACCTATGAGTGAGAACATGCGGTGTTTGGTTTTCTGTTCTTGTGTCAGTTTGCCAAGAATGATGATTTCCAGCTTCATCCAAGTCCGTACAAAGGACATGAACTCATCCTTTTTTATGGCTGTATAGTATTCCATGGTGTATATGTGCCACATTTTCTTTATCCAGTCTATCACTGATGGACATTTGGGTTGGTTCCAGGTCTTTGCTGTTGTAAACAGTGTGGCAATGAACATACATGTGCATGTGTCTTTATAATAGAATGATTTATAATCCTTTGGGTATATACCCAGTAATGGGATTGCTTGGTCAAATGGTATCTCTATTTCTAGATCCTTGAGGAATTGCCACACTGTCTGCCACAATGGTTGAACTAATTTACACTCCCACCAACATGATAGCCCTTCACACACACACAAAGGAATTGTCTAGCTCCAAATGTCAATAATGCTGAGGTTGAAAACCCTGATCTAAATAATCATGTGCAATATTTATCAATACTGTTGGAGATAGTAATTACATGCAGATAAACATTTAATTAGAGCAATAATTTCTGATACTAACAGAGTTAGACTAAACTGCATAAGTTAAGGGCATTGTCCTCTGCAAGACTGCACTCACTTCAGACAGCAGTCACAAGTTCCACAGTCCCAAGCCAGCTGCACCTCTGATCAATTGGCTACAAAACTTGGTGTTTCCCTTACCCCCCTCATAATTTACTAGAAGAATTCACACAACTCAGGAAGATAATTTAAGTTTTCTTACAGCCAAAGCATACAAATTAGAAACACTCAAAAGAAGAAACACATAGGGTTAGGTGTAGGAGGTTTTTCAAACATGAAGTTTCCACGTCTTCCCCCTGTGCAGTCAGTTCACATTTGTTTCCTGACATCTTGGTGTGATAATATGCAGAATACTGCCAACTAGGGATGCTCACCTCATCTTCTACGTCCCAGGTTTTTATTGGGGATTCATTACATAAGCATAATTTGAATCATTGGTTACATGACTGAACTCAATCTTCAGCACCCTCTGCTCCCAGAGGTAAGACTGGTATGAAGTATCTTAAAACCCCAACACTCTAATTATAGGTTGATTTTTCTGTTATGGCCAGCCCCCACACTGAATCATCTTTTTAGCATAAACTATCAGGGCTCACTATGAATAATAATGACACTCCTATCATATGGGAAATTCCAAGGATTTAGAGGCCAATTCCCAAGAACCAAGGACAAAGGCCATATTTTTAATTGCACAGTAATTGGCTTTCTAAATAGATGTAGCTACTGTAATAAAATAACATTGTCATAACCTGGATATTTATCAAATATTCTTTCTAACACTGAATTTCACAAATACAGACAGAAAACAATCAATTAAATGCATTAAAAATCACATATAAAAATCTAATAGGAAAAATAAACAATCTTATAACTTCAACTTAGATGAAAGGATGAGTGGAGAATGGAACCAAAAATACATTAATTTAAATATGAACCTGAAACTTTTTATCTTAGGTTAAAATGAAGTGAAAAATGAAGTAGCTTAAATGTAATTTAGGTAATTTAGATTTGTTAGAAGAATATTTTTCTGATGGTAGATAAAGATTATTGAAATTAAAATTTGAGATAAATGATTTTGAAAGCCACATAGACATATATTAGAGCACATATAAACGCAATAAAAGGGCATTTTGAAAATGTACAAAATAAAAGATATAGAATGAACCAAGGTATTAGTAAATTATCTTTACCAAACATCAGGGTATGTAAAACTCAGGTATTAGCAGTGAATGTACACAGATTACGGAAGAGTATAGTTGCTAAAGTACACAAAGATAAAGGAAAAACAGCATACCTAACTCCAGTAGAGCTTATTTGGATTAACAATGGATGAGACATTTATCAAAATAATGTCAAAAGAAGGTAGAATAATAGGCAGCTTCAGGGAGATGCACGCAAAAATTGTGTTAGAGCAGAAAGCAGCAGGAGAATAAATTATAAATAAACAGAACATTATATAACATACTTCTGATGAAGGTTTAGTGAAAACTACTAGGGTAACAAATCAAACAGCTTCCTAAGAAAAAGGCCATTAAGGCAGGAAGGTGGTTCTATCATATCTGGAAAATGTCATATCTGAAAGTGCCAAATTCAGTTGCCCAGGATTTTGAGAAACAATAGTTTTCTTTCATAGCTATGGTTACAAAGTATGTGGAGGCTATTGTTAAAGTCGAAAGAGGAAGATAAACAAATATGTCCTTGGGTATAGTGCTGAAAGATATGAAAAGAAAAATAGATCTAACTTTTAATGGAAGAAGAAAATAGGTAATATGATAAATGAAAAAAATAAAATGTTTATTATTTTTGATTTTTAAAATTCTTTGTTTCACAGAGGGGAACAGTAGTGTATTTTTAAAGTGTAATATGTATACTTATTTTAAAAGTGCATTAAATGATGCTTCCAGTGTGATCCAGTTTGAATACTTCAAAAGCAAATGTCTTCAAAAGTGTTTTTACCTTCTGATCCTAGGAGTTTAACCATCATGAGTTTTCTTCATAGCCATAAAATATTTTATGGCCTATACACAGAGAACTGTGAGAATTCTTTGAAAAACTATAATACACTACTCTTAACAAAAGAGTAATGTATTTTCCCAAAGAACTCTCAATTGTGGGTGACATGATTCATGAAATGTTTGGATATATTGCTCAACACTGACGTTTAGTTTGATTCACAGTTATAACGCAAAAGAAAAACAGTCATAATTTGTTGCTTATAGTGTAAATACAATTGGACTTACTTTTACATGGATTTCTTAAAGGATTATTACAACGTGGTGGTTAATAGATTAAAAATTGTTATGCAAATAGATCTATGAATCCTAGTTTGCATTTGCTATTTTATTAAAATTTAATAAATATTGTCTTAACTTTGGTTCCCATAAGCCAAGAACAGCCTATAACCAACTGAGCACTATTCTGAACCCTGCACTGCCTTTACCCAGACACTTCCTATCCATACCATATCCTGGGACTGACAGCATACTTCTCTTCAAATGTATGAAAAAATTATCATTATTAAGGCTTTACAGAATTACTCTCTGCTGCCCTTTTTAAAGATGCCATACTCTGAATTTGAATAAGTTTAGCTACCATAACGATATCGAATGCAATTTGAAGCAATTGCTAAAGAGAAAAATATTACTGTGGAGAGATAATGTAGCAATCCATTAATGCATATTAAGAGAGTTTCAGAGATGGCCTTTTGATAAAAGACAAGTAAATTTTATCAGGAGTGTGGATAAGGTAACAACAAATGCAATGGATAGCCCAGAGCTTCCTATGAGTAGTATTAACTAGGGTATTGGAGAATTGGAAAAGACTAAGGAAAATCTAATATTACCATTCCCTTATTTGATTATTGACTAGTCCTATTAAACTCTAGTTAGCCCCATAGGAATGATGGAGTTAGAGAGAACCTTAGAAGTCATCCTAGTACAAACCTCACTTCCCAGATAAGTGCCTGTCAAAGGTAATTATTTAAAACGTATTTGTTCAACGAACAAATAAATGAGGTAATAGAGACTTCAAGGATCTAGGTAAATGTAGCAGAATTTTATGGCTGGTTACTAAGCAAATCAGAATCCATATCTTCTTAACTTAATTTAGTATTTTTTCAATCACATCATTCTTTCTTGACTTTGTAGTAAATATCATAGTAATTGATGATGGATATCTGTTGAATTATTAACTGAAAATGTAGTTTTAGAACTACTATCTTTGAGATGAAGAAATTCAACTTTGTTGTTTCCAATATTTTATTATTATAACAAATAAGTCAATAAATATAATTGCATACTCATTTTGGCATAGGATTAACAAAAATGTATAGATAATTATAATTTTTCTTTTAATTCATCTACCATTTTGTAATATTCCCCAACACACACATACTAAATTCAAAATTTAGGTAACATTATAAAAGAATAAAAAACTTAGATATTACTTGTTATATGACATGACCATTGTAATGATTTAGTAAAAAAGAGAGTGCTAAAAACATTATATGTAGACAATTTTAATAATATATATAATAATAAATACTTTATATTTATTTTGATCTTTATAATTTCTGAAGTCTCTTTCAAATGTCTTCACATTTAAATTAAATACTAATCAAAGTATAATTTTTCTCATAGAAGCTTTTATTTTTATTTACTTATTTTTGAAACAGGGTCTCACTCTGTCACCCATGCTGGAGTGCAGTGGCACGATCTCAGCTCAATGCAATCTCTGTGTCCAGGGTTCAAGTGATTCTCCTGCCTCAGCCTCCAGAGTAGCTGGGACTACAGGTGTGCGCCAACATGCCTGGTTAATTTTCTTGTATTTTTAGTAGAGACGGGGTTTCACCATGTTGGCCAGTCTGGTCTCAAAGTCCTGACCTTAAATGATCCCTCCACCTTGGCCTTCCAAAGTGCTGGGATTACAGCTGTAGCCACTGTGCCCAGCTTCACAGAAGCTTTTAAAGTAGTAGGCTTAGTGGTTGTAAAATGATTAAGTCACAAAATACTGTTATTCTGGTGCCACTGATGGTATAACATTTTGCAAATTAATAATACTAATATTAATTTGTTCACCTTGGTGCTAGCATGTTTTATGAATTTATGCTCGAATATCTTTATCAATTTATATTAACTCTTAATTCCGTGTTAAATAGACAACTTTACCCATATGAATACATTATGGTTCAGCCATTGTAAAACAGAGAGTTATCATATTGTGTTACTTTTATTCAATTCACAAAGTACAGCTTTTTCTTCTTACTTTTCAGAATTACTATTTGGTTTTTTAGAATGATTTGTTGAAGGCTTCTAGGGAATTAAACATGTTGCAAATAAAGCAGAAGAAGATATCTGAGTTTGCTCAAAACTATGAATAATGGGAACATCTTCTTAATAACTTTTATATTTTGTTATTGTTCTATTCTTTGGTTTTATTAAAGTCTTATGGGAAATCCAATTTGGAGTCCACACTTGCTCAACCTAACCCTACCTCTTTCAATCACCCCATATTCCTCCAGGCTATTGTGCCTCTGGACTCAAAAATGGAATCATTAGAATTTGGCTGCTGACATTAAGAACCAAGGTTGGTGCAGACCCTGTGTGCAATTGATATTTAATTGCTGTTACTCACTATTACGTCTGTGCTCAGTAAATAAACTTCCTTTCAGGCAGGCATGGTGGCTCACAGGTGGCTCACACCTGTCCCTACAGCACACGCCTGTAGTCCCAGCTACTCGGGAGGCTGAGGCAGCAGAATCACTTGAACCAAGGAGGCAGAGATTGCAGTGAGCTGAGATCACGCCACTGCACTCCCGCATGGGTGACAGAGTGAGACTCTGTTTCAAAAATAAATAAGTAAATAAAAATAAAAGCTTCTATGAGAAAAATTATACTTTGATTAGTATTTAATTTAAATGTGAAGACATATGAGAGAGACTTCAGAAATTATAAAGATCAAAATAAATGTAAAGTATTTATTATTATATATATGAGCCCCACACATTGGGTGCCAGAATGTAGGGAACCAGCCCTACATCACCCGTGGGTACGCTGTGTTTGATGGTGACAAAGGAATGAGAAAAAGACAGATTAAGAGAGATAGTGGGACTGGGGGCCATCACGCATTACTTTGGAGGAGACAGTGAAGGCTCCGAGCTCTGATCATCCACACTATTTATTGATTACAATCACTTTGATCTATAGGGTAGGGGTGGAGTGATGGTGGGGAGAGGGTGACATGATGGTGGAGTGAATCAGTGAGCTGGAACTGAATCAGTGAGCCGGAACTGTTATGTCATCCTATGGATTGATAGCAGTGGTGGTTTGGGAGTTTTACAAAAGAAGAACACGTGGTTATCTTTAGCTTATTATCTATGTACAGATGGTGGAACACGGAGCTTACAAGGAGCCTGCAAGTCTGGCTATGTCATAGTGCTATGAAGGGGTTTTATGTCCTTTAGCACAATGTTTATGGTAACAGAGCCTAGGTCACCCTGCTCCGGAACATGAGGCATTCTGTAATCCCTGCACTTTGGGGGGCTGAGGTGGGCAGATCACGAGGTCAGGAGTTTGAGACCAGCCTGGCCAACATGGTGAAACCCCATCTCTAATAAAAACACAAAAATTAGCTGGGCATGGTGGTACTCATCTATAATTCCAGCTACTCAAGAGGCTGAGGCAGGAGAATCACTTGAACCCAGGAGGCGGAAGTTGCAGTCAGCCAAGATCCCAGCATTGCGCTCCAGCCTGGGTGACAGAGTTAGACTCTGTCTCAAAAACAACAACAACAAAAAAATTTTTCCTTTCAAACCTTATCGTTCACTACACTTAAAAATAACAATAAACATATAAATTATCAATTAGAAAGGCCTAAACCACATAGCAAATTAATACCACCCTTAAGTTGTTGGGAGAGATTTTGTTTTGATTTTCTGCTTCTGGAGCAACTTACAGATGTTAATAGAGAGAGTCATATATTTTAATTTTTTTTTCTGAGAGAGATAATCATACTAAATTCACTGTACCAATTTTTAAGGTAACCGTAAGCCATTTCTCCACTGAAGAGATAAGAGCAACCATTTCCTAGATTTTTCTCTTGGCAATTCTTTACTGCAGGACTTAATTCATACAGAAAGCTGTATAATTATTAGTGAGTCTCCTAACTGCTTTAAGCATCCCTAATTTGGCTTTTCTTTTCATTATATGTTTATGAGTTATAAAACTATTACCCAGATTTATTTTATTCATATTTGTGAATTTTGTTCAAAGAGACTTTCCATTAGTGGATTTTTGGGGTTTTTTTGTACAAAAACTCTTGCTCTATCATTCAGGTCAGAGTGCAATGGCACAATCTCGGCTCACTGCAAACTCCACCTCCCAGGGTCAAGCAATTCTCCTGTCTTAGCCTCCCGAGTAGGTGGGATTACAGGGATGTGCCACCACAGCCAACTATTTAAGATGGAGTTTCACCATGTCGGCCAGGCTGGTCTCCAATTCCTGACCTCAAGTGATCCGCCCACCTCAACCTCCCAAAGTGCTGGAATGACAGGTGTGTGCCACTGTGCCTGGCCCATATTTTTAGATTTTGTTCACAAAGAGAATTCAACTTAATTTGGCCAAAATATACAAAAACCAACAGAGTTTCTCTACTTCTACTGAAAGAATAAAGATACCGGAGATGAAGGTGAATTTAGCATATACTGTGATGCAAAAGTAAAATGATCCAAAACAAAACAAAACGCCGGTGTTTCATATTATTGATGCATTGTCATTCAAAACTTGGTAATAGCTAGATTTATAAGCACTGCAATTTTATTTGACAGATACTTTTTGAAACTAGAATGCATGTACAAAAATTTTGATTGCTAGTCCTCTTTAGCAGAAATGATTTTGTTACCACAGAATCTTATTGCTGAATTCCTTTAGGGAATGGGTAGCACAGACATAAAATAAAGAAAATAGGTATACTTTTAAAAAGTAATACAAGGAGTGGATGTTAAAGGTGTATCACTTTTATTTTATTAAAACATTATTTAGGGGGTATGTAAAACATTTATAACATGCACATTTACATTCCTTTTTGATAAAATATTAAACAGGTCATTTTATTCAAGTGACTACATTATAGGCATCAAGTTTTCATACTAGTTTTAGAGAGAAAAAAGCAGTGCTGAAGATACAAAAATCTTTACTAAGATCATGAACGTTTACTGAAAGAATTTAAAACAGTCATCTAAAATAAAAAGAGGCCAGGTGTGGTGGCTCATGCCTGTAATCCCAGCACTTTGGGAGGCTGAGGTGAGAGAGTTGTTTAAGCCCAGGAGTTTGAGACCAGCCTAGGCAAAATAGTGAATCTCCATGTCTATAAAAAATAAAAAAAAAAGTTACCCAGATGTGGCCTATAGCCTCAGCTACTCAGGAGGCTGAGGTGGGAGGATTGCTTGACCCTAGGAGGTTGAGGCTATAATGACCCATGATCATGCCATTGTGCTCCAGCCTGGGTGCTGGAATGAGACCTTGTCTCCAAATAAATAAAGTAAAAATAAATAAATTTAAAAAGAATGATTTGATGGTGAATGATTTACAATACTTTACAGAATATTTAACAGATTTAAATGTTGGGTACTATATTATACAATAAAAATACTGTAATAAAAATAAAAATGTAAACCTTATTGAGAATCTAGTAGTATTGTTTATTTAAAATAAATTACATGTTGTGTAATTACAGAGCTGTCTGGAGTTACTGGTTTATGCACAATTAATTAAGTAACGGTTGTTTCATAAAATAGATATCCAATTCAAAAGTGACCAAAACAGGTAATAATGGTAAACATGTAATAAGTAAATCTACACAAATCAACAGAAAATTTTATGCAGCTTATGCAAGACTTAATATTTTCTTGGAGTATTTAGAGAAAAATATAATATAGATTAGTAATACATTTCAAACTCTGTGTCACCTAAATTGAATATTTATAATTAGGAAAGAGAGAAATCCAAAGTTAAAATGTGCTTCAAAAATTAAAAAACCAATTTTTTAAGGTTTTGTTGATAGGCAATATACAAAGCATAGATATAGAAATATGAGACTGTTCTTTCAGCTTATGTTGTAAAATATCTTGAGTGCATTAAATGTAGAACACATAGACAAGCAAACAATAGTTATAAAACATTGTTATGATTAAATAAAACAAATTTATATCAAGAAGCATATATGACATGTGTCCAACAAATTATTATAAAAATAGATTACTGAATTCACATTTACATATCAATGATTAAATGAAAAAGCATTGTACTGAAATTCGGCAAATATATAAAGTAAAATGTAATAATCGGACAGTGAGTAGTATAGTCTCATTTTTATTGTTGTCTGTTTGCAATAGGAATAGTATTGTCTAAGAAACACTAGCTCCCATAAGTAATAAAGCCCAACATTTCAGTGATTTAGCACATTTCTCGCACATGTAACAGAATGATATAGGTGTTCCTGGTCAGTGTCAGTTTCCATCTTATGATCTGTCCACCCCCTAGGGCCTCAGGGTCCTCTGAATATGAAAAGTAAAGGGAAGAATATACGGTGGGAAGCCATGCCTGCTTCTTAATTCACTCAGCCTGCAAACAATGTATAACTCACTTTCTCTCACATGGCTTTGGTGAGGGTTTGAAAATGTACCCTTAGGATGGGCAGTTGCTTCCCAGCGAGTACTCAGTAATAGCTGATATTTGTTTCTCCACAAAATTTGTGTACTGAAATCTAATATCCAGTGGATGCTATTAGTAGGCATGGCCTTTGGGAGGTGGTTAGGTCATGAGGGTAGAGCCCTTATGAATAGGATTAATGCCCTTATAAAAGAGGCACCCAAGAGCTGCCTTGGCCTTTCCATCCTGTGAAAACAGGGAGAAGACACCATCTGTGAACCAGCAAACTGGCTTTCACCAGACGGTGAATCTGCAGGTGCCTTATCTTGATCGTCCAGCCTTCGGAACTTGAGAAATAATTTTCTGTTGTTTATGAACTGCTCAGTTTACGGTGCTTTGTACTAGCAGCCCAAACAGATCAAGGCACTCATCTATGGCAGAGAAAGTACAAGTTTTGGTGGATAGTTAGTCATCTCTGCCACTAGAATGAAATAGAGTTGTGTTTATTTTCTATTTAGAGGTAATTAGGATTAAAATTTCAAACCAGGTTTTTAAGGAGAAGCTAGAAGTAGTCATTCATTCACCACACACACACATGCACACATTTTATACACAAACACACACAGATATCTGATTATATGCCTCTGCTGGTAGGTTAATTCTAACAGGCCTGGAATTTAATAACAATTTAAAATAATTTGGACTTTACTTTGAAAAGAGAAGTATTTTGACATCACGGTAGCTAACTATCAGTTTCTTTGATCCACTTGAGTGAATTTTCAGTTGTCTGAGGGCTACGTATACATATAAAATCAATTATTTGACTTTGTTACTGTAACTGTTACGATTTTGTGGAATTGTATTTGTAGTTTTACCAAGCACAACAGGACCCATTCATCATCAGAATTTTCCGACATTAGGGATTGTATTTTGAAGAGAATTATACCACTTATTCATTTTCTAAATGATGGGATTTAGGAGTTTTAGCTGAACATAAATGTTTTAAGGTTGATACCAAGGAGTAGTTGACCTTATTTAAGAAACTGTTTTTAAGTCTTTTCAAACAGTAAGGATATTATAATGGCTCCTTGAGAAAGTGGCTTTGCAAAACATGTGTTATAAGAGGTGTTACAAAGTTCAAAGAAAATTGTTTCAGGTTTTCTTCCTCCAGTTATATGTATACATATTTATCCATTGTTCTAAGTAGCACATTTTCCCCCTGTTTTAACATCTTTGAAATACGGATGCATCTTTCAGTCAATTGTATTATTTCATTTAACTGGAGATGTTTTTTCTTTACTCACAGTCTGTAAAGTAATGGTGCTTTTTACATTCAATAACATCTTTAGTTAAAAGAAATTTAGTGTTTTGTTTTTTTTAGTGGAAAATGACACACTTCAAAAAAGTCTTAAAGGATGTAAGAAACATAATATACAGCTTGATCACACATTAGACTAATGGACATTTCTCTATTCCCCAAGCATTAAAGATTTTTATAATCAACAGGTTTTTGTTTTGTTTCTTTTAGTATCATGGCTATAAAAAGATGCTAGAAACCATGTAGTGGAATGCCCTAATTTTATAAAGTAGAAAGTTTGTTTTATGTAAAAATAAGATGACTAATGGCAATTTTGCATTCCTATCAGTTTTGTTTTGTTTAGTGTTTTAATATAAAAATGGTAGAGGAGAAATTGTTTGTTATGAGCTAGATACGATTTTTATTTGAACATTCCTAAACTTCCATTTAATAGGTAAATTAATTGTCTATAAAAATTTGATTTGTCTAAAATTACACAAGGGAACAATAGACACTGTGGCCAACTTGAGGGTAGATGGTGAGAGAACAGTGAGGATTGAAAAACTACCTATCAGGTATTATGCTGATTACCTGGGTGACAAAATTATCTGTACACTAAACCCCCACAACACACAATTTACCCAGATAACAAACCTATACATGCACACCTTGAACTCAAAATCCAAATTGGGAAGAAAGAAAAAGATTATTCAATAATTCAATGGTAGGGCCATGTTTCTTGACGAGGCCAATGCTCTTTTCCTTGAAAAGACAGCGCTTTGCCGCAGCATCTTTAACAAGCTGGTGGGCAGAGTTAGTAGTAAAAACATACCTACATTTTAAAAACTCATAATACTTTAAACTATATGTAATGAAACATTGATCCACTGGGATTTTAATAGACAATTTGAAAAAAATTTCTCTGAACAGATAAATTTTTCAAATGCCGAAATTTTCAAATTTAATTTGTTGCTATAACTTTATGTTTGAAGATTTTCTTTTAATACATAGGAGAGCAGAAATCACTTCTTATTTAACTTTAAAACACTTAACTATAAAACACCGGTATCTTAAAATATGTATTTATAACGAGATATTGATATTCTACTAAATATAATTTATGGAGTGCTGGTCGTTGTTTTTCTCAAAATTGTATTAATATAACTACCTAATGAGAGATTATATATATTACCTTAGTTGAAGTTAACCTGTTCTTTATTAATGTTCTTATGGCACATTATTTGAAAACCCTAAGTATATTCTGAATAGTTTCAGAATTGTTAGATGTTCTTCAGATCCTACTGTTCCAGGAGGACGTCTTTTTTTTCAATCGTTGAACCATCTATTTGTCTATTTTGCTGAATAGTTCCTATGATAGGTGCTCAACACATAGATGTTAAATTCCAAAATGCATTAGAATTCATTGTTCAATATGAATAAACCTTCACCACTTTCTTATATAGAATGGTTATAATTTTAGTTAATAACATCAAAATGACTCTCTAAGAGGTGGGCTGTGCATATATCCAAACTTACTAATCTGCTTCTGTGTCTCCATATTTATCTATCCATGTATTTTCAATTCTTCTACATAAAAAAAGATGGGAGAAAAGAGTATCTTTATTGCTTGCTGAATTTATCAAATGTGGCCATGAGTTGAAGTTTTGTTCTGCTATAGCTTATTCCATGATCTTTATATCTTATTCTAGGAAGATTTTAGTAGAATTCTGTAATATATTGGATTATCTGTATGCCCACTCTTCCCTGAGTACTCTCTGCTCATTTTTCAATAGGATCAGATTCCCTGAAGCTATGTTTCTATAGAATGACCTCATCTCTTCTGCCTATAACTAGTAGTCTAATACAAAAACTAGACAGCTATTGATTATCCTATTATGTTTTGTTGTATAGTTTTGTTATATATGTGAAAGGCCAAAGGTCAGACTGGTTGAGGAAGAGAGAGAAACTATGAGGGGAGCAAATGCAGAAGCCATACAGTGGCCTCTGGAACCAGTAATTATTTTATACTGTGACCAGCCGTACAACAATCACTGAGAGCTATAAATTTTAATCAGTAGTCACAACCTAGTTTGGGGTCTTTGTAGAACAAGGATTAAAATTCAGATGCATACTCACTGAGTAATTTTGCATTATTAAAATGTAATTTTCTAAAGCATAAATTTTAGCTAAAGATAGAACTTGCTTGGAAACAAAACAAAATCAAATTTATAAAGTAGCTTTGGTACTACCCTATAATTCTATTACAGAATATTGTTAGCTTAGTTATATTCTTTAAAACTGACATTATGAAAGAAGATTAACCATAACTGAAAATTTCATAAGAAATATGAAACTGCTTTTTTATGCTTTTTAAAATTAGGCAATGGTCCTTTATAAAGTGGGAATACCTCATATTAAGTCAACAATTATAAATGACAATGGAAGTATAATTGACATTAATTTCTGACTTTGTTAATAACTCTCTTCCCATAATAACATAGGAGTTAAAAGGAAATTATTTTAGGCAATTAGTGAGGGGAAAGGATTCTTGATGGAATATTCCTTTAATAAAAGCCCTAAACCATTTCTTTTCCAGCAAAGAACAGACTGAAAAATCGAGCTGCAAACAAGTGTAGAAAAGCAAGCTGGAAGCTTGCATATGTAAATGCTGCAAGCTGTACCTGGAAGTCAGGTACATTTCAACATGGGATTCCCCCTCCCTTTTCTTTGTAGCCAGTGTTGAGGTGTTATGGTGCCATACAGGTATTGGCCACATTTACATAATAAAAGATTAGGGAATGAGGGCCAGTTTCTTCTCTGGCTATGTAAGTGGCACACCTGGTCAAACCAATCCCCTGGGCTCTATGTAAATCAAACACTGTCTCCTCAAGCTTCTCTACAAAATCAATGGCATCCCACCCCAAATCCGAAAACCCTCTTGGGTGCCCCGCTTTCTCTGTATGAGAAAGCTCTCTCTCTCTCATTATATACTGTTTTTGTCTATTAAACTTTCTGCTTCTTAACCTGCTCTATGTGTATGTGTCTGTGTCGTTAATCTTTTTGGCATAAGATGATGAAACTTGGCTATTGCTCCAGACAATGAAGTCGCATCAATAATGTTTCCATCTCATATATCTAGATAGTTTTTAAACTTTCGTGACATAGCAGTTTAAGAATGAAGTTCTAAATTTTTTGAGATGTATAAATGCTAGGGAAATTCAGTCTTTAGGGAAGATAATTATTTTGTTCATACCTTTGACAAGAATCAAATGTTCCTTTGGTGTTTGTAGCAGACATCTTCCCATATCATGCAACTTGATGTTCAGTAAGTAAAATATGATTATGCTTCATTTCAGAAGCAAGAAATATTTTACATATTTTCATTAATTAGATTGGAAAAATGCAATATGTGTTTATTGGAGGCTAATATATGCTCATTTTCTCCTATTTTTCTCTTCTTTCCTATCTCGCTTTCAGTAAGATGGTTTAATTAGCCATTGCTGACATGTAGTACCTATCTGATATAATCTCTTGATATGAAAAGGTCATACCTAAATGGAGAAGAGGGTGAACCTAACGTGAATCTCATTCTCAAAATGTCAAGAGATGTTTCTGAAGTGCTTATAATTGTCCTCCCACATATTTTCCTTGTGAAAGATTTATTATTATTATATAGAACTACCACAGCAAAATATGGCAGCATTATGGCAAAAAGCTCAAAAACTAATGAAGAAAGAAAGCCTCTATTCTTTGGCAACTTTAAAATCAGAGATGCTAGGGAAAAAAAAAACTGTCATACTTTAGATGATTATTACTTGTTTTTATATTGCTCCCTGTTTACAGCTTAGTTTGAATTGGAGGATGAATGAAAAGCCAGTTTATTCCCTTACTCTTTCCTAATGCTATTACCTGCAAAATATGTAGTTAGGAGGAGTCTCTAATATCCACCTCTTCAATTCATTGTAATTCATATTCTTTCAGTTCAATGATTTGGTTTAAAGAAGTGCAATTTCCCAGTAACTTATTAGAATCTATGTGGAAAGGAACAATGAATAAATTGAATACAATGTAGAAACATATTCCTGATGCTGTATTTCAACTGCATGAAGCAGTCCAGCTTCCATAACCCTTGTCCTAGTAACTGTACCCATATTTCCCTTCAGAAGATCACACATTCCTCCCACTTGTCTCAAGTGTTTCCAGTGGCAGTTATTCCACCTAGACCCAATCCACACAGTATATTATACTGCTTAGGAAGGATGGCCACCTAAGTCATATGGAGCGACGGAAGAAGATGAGTTTGGTGGGGGGCAAATAATATCGCTATTTCTGCTTGAGTCTGAACCTAGCACTTTTGGCAGCCCTCTTAAAACTTGCTTGAGAATGAAATCACATAGGGGAAATGAAGTAGACAGGGAGAGAAACCAGCTTCCCATGATTCAGTTTGAGCTCTGAGTTGAGGCCAAGGTTTTAGACCTGAGGTTTTAGATAAATGGATTCCAAGGTCTGGAATGCTCACTTCACTGCTGTAACCAGTTTGAGTTGGGTTTCTATTATTCACAATGTGAAGTATTTTAAAGAATGTGCCAGATACAAAAATATTGCAACAATTAATGAGGAAAAAGTAAATATTAAGAAGGACGAGTAAGTAATTTTTCCTCGAATAACACAGATTTTCAACTTAACTATTTATCTTTCTTATAAATAATGTATAGTTGAGTCTCATTTGTTTTTTTAAATAGAAATTGGCAGTCTATCTTTTAATTGGCATATTCATATTATTCACATTTGAAGTGATTATATATTGGATTCATTTCTACCATATTTGTAACTGTAAATCAGGTAAAAGGAAGTAAGGTATATGAGCCTTTAGTGTAATATTTATGTTTAACTGGTTAGAATTTTGGCTTTATTTGTTGTCAGTTGTGGCTGTAATGTAGGAGCCGAAAATTTCCTATTGTGTCTTTGTTTCTGGCTCTCCTGTTATCTTATTCCTGTGTTAATATGATATGTAAATGAGAGGTGTTCTATAGCCCTCTTATTAATATTAGGTGTTAGTTTCCTTTTGCCCCATTGAATTTGTTATGTATATAATAGTTCAATCCACATTGTCACAAATTACAGGATTTCCTTCTTTTTCAAGGCTTAATGGTATTCCATTGTGCATATATACCACATTTTCTTGATCTCTGCATCTGTTGATGGACTCTTAGATTGACTCCATATCTTGACTATTGTGGATTTAATTCTACAATGAACACAGGAGTACAGATGTCTCTTCAATGTACAGTAAGCCCTCACTTAATGTTGTTGATAGGTTTTTGGAAATTGCAACTTTAAAGAAAGCAACATGTAACAAAATCAATTTTACCATGGGCTAATTGATATAAATGAGCTAAGTTTCTATGGCATATTTCTGGTCATAAAAAAAAATCACCAAACTTCTAAATAAAAACCTCCAAACACTTTTGATATTAAACATTGAAATAAATGTAAGCTATAC
Organism: Cacajao melanocephalus; assembly: GCA_963573385.1. Classification (NCBI taxonomy): domain Eukaryota; kingdom Metazoa; phylum Chordata; class Mammalia; order Primates; family Pitheciidae; genus Cacajao; species Cacajao melanocephalus. The sequence continues at coordinate 19,721 of CAUYLG010031525.1, read as the reverse complement.
ATACATTTTAAAAATATTAATTAAAACATGTAAAGTAATTATTTACCCAATCATTCTAGATCAGGATTGCCGGTGGCCAGAGCCTATCCCAACAGCTCAGGGCAGAAGGTGGGAGCCCACTCCAGACAGGACGTTGTCCCATCACAGGGCACACTCACACACAGCCGCATTCACCCACACTGGGACCATTTAGACACACAAATGAACATCATATTCACATCTTGGGATGAATCAGAATACCTGGAGAAAACTCAGGCAGGCATGGGGAGAATGTGCAAACTCCACGGAGACAGTGGCCCCTTTCTAATAAATGAAGTTCAACAACGATGTTATTTGAGGATTTGCTGTGCTAAATTCTTTTCTTTTGGATATATACCTAGAAGTGGGATTGCTGGATAATATAGTAGTTCTATTTTTAGTTTTTTGAGGAACATCCATACTGTTCTTCATACTGGCTCTACTGATTTACATTTCCACCAACAGTGTGTAAGGGTTTCCTTTTCTCCACATCATGGCCAACACTTAATTTTTTGTCTTTTTGATAATGAGCATTCTAACAGGAGAGAGGTGATATCTCATCATGGTTTTGATTTGCATTTCTCTGATGATTAGTTGGTGTCAGTTATTAAGTGAACCTGAGTTGGATATTTTACTTCCCCCAGGTTGGTCTTTGGTAAAACCCATTGGGTTAGCCTCTAATTAAAAAAATAAAGAAAAAGAAAACAATCCCTGAGGACAAGCCCTTTTAAGAACAAAGGTAAATTTTGTTAACTTAAAAAATCACATATTTTATACATTTGGAAAGGAGACTTTATTTCTTATTAAGGATTACAGCCTGAAGGGTGGCAGTTCTGAAAGGCTGAAAAGCATAGCCTCTGGCAGACTGTTAGGCACATGCTTTGAGAGAGAAGGGAGTAAAATAGGAATGTAAGCTGAACAGGTTGGTCAGGTATACCATATCCAGTATGTTACAGGAAGAGCTATGAACATCCATGAAGTTAGTCCTGATGTATGAGTACTGAACAAATGCATGTAACATATGACCATGTTCACTTTGGGGGGATTACTTAATATTTAAATGTCACAATTAGGCCCTATCCATCAAAAGATGAAGCAGGGGCATGAAGGCATTCTGGCTTCTGTAAACAGGCCAGAGCCATTCAGTGGTTTTCTTTTGAGTTACTGCAATTAGTCTCTTGTCCAATTAAAGCTGTATTAGTAATTGCAAACACTGCAGTTATTTTTGCAACAACCTCATAGTTATGGCTTGCAGAAGAAGGGGTCGGTTAGCCAGCATCTGGTGGTGAGCTGCAATTGTTTTAAGATTGCTTATCTCAAGGACAGTGCTTGTTTGGCTGCAAGAGAAAAAGTAAAACCTGTGGCAGTTGGAACATAGTTTATTCTTTAAGTGTAGGGATGGATGACATACCCTTTGCCTGGCATGGCCTTGGTCCTTGTTTATAATTCAGTATTTTATTGCCACAAAGAGTTTGTGCTGTCAGTATTATGATCTCTATTTTAATATTAATGCTGGTCAGTTGTTTCGTCTAAACTACAAAAGGGAGAGGTTATAATGAGGCGTGTGAGACTTTCCATTTTATTATGTCTAGAAACTCAGTTTTCAAGATTTCTCTGGAGTTCCCTTGGCCAAGGGGGTTTTGATCAGTGTTTGGGTGACTTACCATTTTATTTTTAGTTTACCATTTCAAAATAATTATTTTCTCTCTATTCCTGCCAGAATATGAGGGGATTTTTCTTCAGTCTTCACAGTGAGAGCCTGGTAAGATTCCCGGAGGTAAAATTGACATGAGTGTGCCCCCTCCACTCAAATACTGGGGCTTTTCAGAGTTTTTTTTTAACTCTCAAGTTAGCCTAGCCTGAATCTACAGCAATTCATCAATTATAACTTAAAGTGATCCAATTGATATTAGTTCCAGCTGCAGGCTACCGCTCCTGGGCTTTTGCTCCTAGAAATCCGTGTTTTTCCGTATCTGCCTGTCTATATCACAAGTTGTGGAGTCAGAAGTTAGCTCTGTAACCTCAGTTCTCCGATGGGTCTAAGAAGAGTTGTTGATTCAGTTTGTTCAGCTTTGTTCTTGTGAGACAGGAGGGACAACTTCCAAGTTCTTTACCTCTTAGACCAGAAGCTAGAAGTCCTCAGCCACTTCTCTTTACACTAAACAAATTTCTCCTAATTATTTTCAGAACCTAAGAAGGAGAAATTATCAAACTGGTCATAAAAATCTCCATGAAAGATTACGTTATTCAAAGAAGCTTTGATTTTGTATGAGTCTTGAAGGTAATCTAAATTCAGATTCATCAGGAAATGTGCCAGGAAATATGAGAGATATTTTCACATATATTTTGTAATCAAAATTTTGTGCTACTAATATGAGGCTGCACAGAACATAAAATAATAGATTCCAGGGCCAGATTTACTGAGTTGGAATCTCAGATCCAGTAGTTAGTATGAGGTTGGCCTTTGGCAAGTTGCTTAGCTTCTCTCTATCTCAATGTTTTCATCTGTGAAAATAGGAACAGTAGTAACTGTTATGAAAATTAAATTAAATTATAGTATTGTCATTATTATTATAATCTAGTGTCTCTTAATTTTTGCTTTGTTTCTGCCATCTAATAATTTTTTGTTAAAGTATTTTCTTTATGAAGGTTTTTGAAAGTTTTGCCACTCTGAAAGCAGCTCACTGTATTTCTTCTGCTGATTTCAAACAATACTATAACTTAATTTAAATAACAACCAGCAGTTAACTAGATTCAAAATACATACTACAAGTGAAATTTCAGCTTAATATGCAAAAACTTTACCAATTCTTGTAAAAGGGTATCCAAGAAAAAATAATTTCATATATTGGTAGAGAAATACATATCAAAATTGTTTTGATATAGTAATGAGATGGTCATTGCATACCATATTCAGTAGAGTTTTTGTAACTTTACAGCAAATCATTCATTTTTAAAAGCCATAAATTAGCGTGCCAGTGACTATTCATTGTTGTCAACCAGGATAAATGCTACACTGGTAAACTTTTTGGCCATCACATCGAAGGAGTTGAATTAATCAGCAACTCTTGGTGCAAAATTTTGATGAACAACAAGAACAATGGGTATTTCTAAGGGAAACTAGTTTATTAAGTGTACAGGTATATTTAAAAAATTTCTTTATTGATCTTTACATTATATAACATAAAATCGATCAGTTGATGTAATAAAAATTGCAACGAGTCTAAAGTGGCAATTTTCATGATAAATAAAGAAAACTTTATTAGTTTCAAAATAGAGCTATTGCCAAAAAAGGAAGGAGGTGGAGATACCCTGTTAAAATAATCCTTCAAGGTAAGTATGTTGTGTTGTTGAGACAGAGACTGAGAGACAGATACTGAGAAACTAGGTAAATGTGTGTTTTCCATTAGCTGATTCATAAGTGAAGTGATTGTGTTTCAGTATGTTTAAGTTATAAAACACCACAATAATCTAAAATTTTCTCCTGTCAGCCTCTATTTTATAGAAGAGAGGAAATATAACTCTTTAACTGCAACCTCTAGCTCATAGGTTCAAGTGATTCTCGTGCTTCTGCCTCCTGAGTAGCTGTGACTACAGGCACACACCACCATGCCCAGCTAAGTTTTGTATTTTTAGTATAGATGGGGTTTCATCACGTTGGCCAGGCTGGTTTTGAACTCTTGACCTCAAGTGATTTGCCCACCTCAGCTTCCCGAAGTCCTGGGATTATAGGTGTGGAGCTACTGCACCCGGACTATAATTCATTTTTAGTGTGTGTGATTTATATTTGTTCTTTCAATGTATTTTCACAACAGACAAGTATTGTTATTCACATTTTAAAAACAGGAGATTGAGGTTCATGAATTTCAGGTTTATGCTACTAGTAAATTACAAACCAGAAATGAAATTTACATCATATTACTTAAAATTTCTTGTTCTTTCCACCGCATTACAGTGCCTGATGCAAATCATCATATAATGTCATGGTTTTAAGAACTTTTTAAGATCATCTGGTCCAAGATCTCAGCCAGGTAGTCTCTTAATCCAGCTATTGTCAAAGCAACGCTGATGTCCAGAGATGGCTGTCGCTGGAGAATTACCACTGATAAAGCAAGACAAAGAAAACAGTATATGTCAGGTTTATTGTTTTTTCCCCTATAACTTGTTACTACTGCCTAATTTAACTGTATGTCTAATGTATCCTTATAATTTATTTACCTTACAAGTTTTAAGGCAGTGAAGAGCATCAGCTGTGTTTTCCACTAGGTTGTATTATTTTCTTCCCGATAGAAAAGTCTGACAGTAGGTAATATTATGCAGGCTTTTTTTTTTTCCTTCTGGAGGCAAGGGAAAAAGATTAATTAAAATAAAACAATTCTGAAACTCTAGTAAAAAAGGGCCTTTTTTACCTTTCGTCAAAACATCTTACAGACTTTGTAACTTCAGAAATGCTTACCTAAGCCAGCCAGAGAACATCATAAGGCAAACTGCTGCAAAACTAACCAAGAAGTAAATACTAATACATAAAGTAATATGGTAAAACGAATTCTTTGCTTTGTTAGCATACTCAGCTTTCTTTTCTTTTTCCCTCTTTCATGCCGTTCTTAAAAACCCACATTCTCCACTAATTCTTTTCTAAACTCAAAGATGAGAAAACACATCCTACATAGCTGTCAAATTATGACTTCTTCTTGCCTACTATATTCCACTAACCTCTCTCTTAACATCTCTAAAGTGTAAATATAATCCTATTTTTAATGTTTACTCATATATTATTTATTTGTTTTTTATTCATTTGAGCCTGTCAGTGGTGCCTATTTTAAAGATGGTGAAGGTTTCTATGTTAAGAGTTTTGAAACTTATCCTACCATGGCTAGATGCGATAAATTATTCACGCAGACTATGGACAAGAAACAGAGTCCAGGGAAAGGCTCAAGCTTGGGCTTTTCTGGCAAGGCTTTAAGCAAGCAAAGGTAGATTGATGTTTGATTCCCACAGGGTAACAAGTACAACATTGCTTATCAGAAAGTGAGGCACTAGAACTAAGATCATGGCTAAAAAGCAAGAATGGTAGTAGTAGAGCTGGGGGCAATAAACAAACAAACAAATCAAACTCTTATGGCATTGACTGAACAATGTCCCATATAAAATTGTATATCTTAGAAGAGGCTCGAGACAAGGTCCTGGTATCTATCCTCAATGTCATCTTAGGTTTGGAATTTATATGTAAGACCTAGTTTTAGACTGAGTGACAGGGAGCCAGGTGAAAGCAATTCCAAAATGGATAGAATGAAAGCAGATGGGAGAACAAAGAGAAAAATAAGGAAAAACAAAGAACTTCAAATAAAAGGTAAGACATTTTCATAATGCATGAAGAAATTAATTCTAAGAAACATAATTGATAAAGGTCAAAAAACAGAAAAATGAATTAATTACTCATAGACTTGCCGTAATAGAACTCCTGAAAGAATTTTGTTTATATTAAGGATTACCAAAAATATTAAATACAAATATATTGGCCACTAAAAATATTATGAAAGTTAATTTATTAGTCAGTGTTCTCCAGAGAAACAAAACCAGTAAAATGCAGGGTGGGGTGTGTGTATATATGTATCTGTATATATATATATATATGTGTATATATATATATATATATATCTGTGTATATATATATATATGTAAAACAAACAGAGAGAGAGAGAGATTATTTAAGGAATTGACTAATGATATGGAGGCTGGCAAGCCCAAAACCTATAAGGTAGGCTGGCAGACTAAAGACATAAAGAAGAGATGCAGTTTGAGTCTAAAGATACAGTTTTATTCTTCTGAAATTATTATCTCCTCTTCAGGGGAGGTTCAGTTTTGTCTTAAGGTCTTCAAATGATTGGATGAGGTCCATTCACATTATGAAGGACACTTTCCTTTGCTAAAATTCTACGAATTTAAATGTTAATCCCACCCCAAACATACCTTCACAGAAATATATAGAATAATGTCTTACCAAATGTCTCATATTTTGGCCTAGACAAGCTGACACATAAAATTAAACATCACAGTCAGGCAGAAGTGAAAAAAAAATAGAAACTACATAAAAAGTAACCAAAACACACACACACACACACACACACACACACAAACACACGTTATATATATTTAAGAATAGTTTCAAGTGGTAGTAAGAATTTTGGAAAACTCAAACAATCATGCAGTGTTTGTGGGAGTTTACACTGGTAAGGCCATTTTGATGTGCAGCATTTCAGTACATTATAAGTTATTTATATTTATATTCCATAGATATTTATTTCACATCTGGCTCTATATGTCACAAATAGGCTGAAAGAAGCCAAATATGATGAAGTGAGAGTTGAAAGTGATCTTTTTGTCTCTAAGTGGAAATTGTGCAAATACATTTTGATAGATAAATGCTATAGACCTCTAAAAAAATAGAAACACAAGCTAGGTGTAAACTTAGTAGAACCAAAAACTTCTAAAACACAATGATTAATGAATAAAGTAAGAGGCAGAATATGGTGCCAACAAAAGATAATTTATGTGTATTTAAAATATTCTCAAGACATCCTGGCATATTTTTAATGGACATAAAAATATATGGATATTAATTCAACACAATAAAGTATTTGCATATGGGAGAATAAAATTCGAATAAAGAACAGGATTTCAAACATAAATAAATAAAACGAGGGGTGCCATATATAGAACAATAATTATAGTTTGTCAAACAGTGTAGTGCATTTCACTCTACATTTGAGACAATCATAATAATATGATGACAGATAATTTTAATTATTAAGTTTAATTAAGTAAAGTTAATATCAACTAGATAATGTAATAAGTTGGGAAATTGTTAATAGGTAATTAAAATGTGTATGGACAAAGCAAGAATGTCCATTATCTCCTTCACTACTTAGCACTGTGTTGGATTTATTAGTCAATGTAATCAGACAAGATAAATCAGTGTGAAGAATTAGGATTGCAAAAATAGTAAAACTATTTTCAGATGAGATAATTGTAAAACTAGAAAACAAAAGGAAATCAGTGATAAACCTAACATAAATATTCAAACTATTCAGTCACTTCATGGAATATAAAATTAACAAAAAAATAAATACTTGAACTTCATGTTGTACAGAGTTTGAACTTTATTTAAATTTAAAACCTCTACGCTGTGGAAAATACTGTTATCAGAATAAAAGTCAAGTTGTAAACGGAGAGAAAATATCTGAAAACATAAATGTGATAAAGAACTTATACACAAGTATATCCAAATATAAAAAGAAGTTTTTAAACTTAACAATTAAAAAAATCCATTTTAAAAATGGATAAAACATCTGAAAAACATCTCAGTGAAGAAGATATATAGATGGTGAATAAGTATATGAAAATATGCTTTACATCATTTATCATTAGAGAGCTTCAACTTAAAACAACAAGGTGTCATTACACACCTATTAGAACATCTAAAATCCCCAAAACTGACAATGATAGTTGCTGGAGAGATTGCAGAGCAACAGGGACTGTTATCATTGCTGGTGGACATTCAAGACTATAGACATGTTGGAAAGCCATTTGATAGTTTCTTAAAATCCTACCATAAGATCCAGCAATCTCTTTCTTAGCTATCTACCCAGCTGATTTGAAATGCTATGTCCACATAAAAGCTTGCAAGTGAATGTTTATAGCAACCTTATTTATATAGATCCCAAACTGGAAGCAGCCACCATTTTCTTTGTGAATGAATATACAAACTGTGATGACTTCATACAATGTAATATTATTTAAAGATTAAAAATGAGCCATTAAACTATGAAAAGACATGAATGAATTTTAAATGCATATTGTTATGTGAAAGGAGTCAGTTATAAAAAGTTATATGTTATATGATTCTACTTATACAGCATTCTAGAAAAGGCAAAACTATAGACATCGAAAATCAATACTGCCACTTGTTTTTGGAAGTTGAGAAGATTGAATAGGTGAAGCATATAGGATTTTTTAGGGAGGTGAAACTGTATTGTATAACATTTTAATTGTGGAGAAAAAGCTATGTATTTACCAAGCATGATAGAACTTTTTATCACAGAGAGTAAACTTAATGTGTACAAATAATTAAAGAATTTAGGAGGTCAGGTATACCAGTATGGAATGCAGAATATGGAAACATAATTTAACTGTATAACAAATATATGAAATAACCTTATTGAAAGGAGTGGGGAGTAAAGGTGCTCAGCTAAGTAATTCTAAAAATGGATAGAGTCTATATCCCTAAATGCAATTCCAACTATACATAAGCACAGTACTCTAACTTATCAAGTTGTCTCTAACTGTAGGAGGACAGAGTAACATTTTGATACTGCTACACATGTATACTGAAATGGAATAATTACATAAATGTATGGTGGAGGTGGGAGCCACGATGGGAATTTAGAAATAAGTGAGGGTTAAAAGCTAGCATAATCTATGCGGTGATGGATTAGGATTGGAAACGGTATGCACTTATGTTTAGCATAACATAGAGATGGCATCATAGAAAAATATTTACACATACTTGCATACACAAGGGTTAGTATACACGAATCTATTTTCTTGCTCTTAGCTGAGAGGGCCTAGAAACAACCATACCCTAGTAGCAGCAAGCATATACAGTACCCAAATCTTGGTTTCAAATACCATTCTTCAATAAAGGAACTGGATAACTTGGGGAAATGGGTGATTCTAGGACTGTAGCAGGAAATAAACAAGACAAGCATGAAGCATTTTGTAGAGCCTAAGAGTAAGAAAGGAATGATCTCTCTCTCACACACATAGAGCCTAAGAGTAAGAAAGGAATGATCTCTCTCTCACACACACACATACACCCCCCACACACAATGTGAATGATGGCGATAAGCACATGGGACACAGGAGCTCACTGAAAGAGCTGGCCAGAGCTGGAAGAATCAGAGCAGCAATGTCAATAAGGCAGAATTGAATTATAACTCAAATCGCAAAAACAAATATCTACCAGTCCATGCTGAAATAAATCAATTATTGAATAAATAAATGGAAGAGAAGAAATAAATCTGTGCAGAAGAATTTCAAATAAATTTCAAATTTAGTTACTCCATCCTCAAGAAAGAGAGCATAACTCTCCACTCCTTGGGTCTGGTTTGCATATAAGGACTTCCTTCCAAAGTGTGCAGTGTGGATAAAGGGAAGAAGTGAGTAACTTAGTGAAGAAACTTGAAAACAATACCTCAGCCTGGTGATCAAGAGAAGTCAACCTCAATTGTGAGAAGTCATTTTGATAGTATGTCAACTTAATGAGAAATGAAGAAATTGGCACTTTATCTCTGTGGTCTTCCTTATCAAAACCCATAACCAACATGTAAAAATCAGACAAATTTCAACTGAGAAACATTGCACAAAATACCTGACCAGTATCCCTCAAAAATGCCAATGTCATCAAAACAGGGTAATTCTATATCTATTTTTGCATTTGTTGCTTAGTATTTGCTGATGTTCATCTTAAAGATAAATGTCTCCAAGTGAGATTCCTGGATCAAAGGACAAATGCAGGTGTAGTTTATTTAGACATTGCTAAGTTCCCCTACATGAAAACGTATGAGAGTATCTTACCAATAGAATGTGTTGTCAAAAAGATACAATTATTCCACTTTTACAGATAAGTAAATTAAGGTTTGGAGGATTTAGGCCCTTTCCATGGCTGTTATGAAGAAGAATGAAGATGAAAATTCAGGCCCATTCTTACTTCAACACCTAGGAACTTTTAAACAATAGGCAGGGTCAGAATATGGCATACAGGATGATAATCTGAGTAGATGCCCATGTGTTGATCCCAGAAGTATCACTGCAGTTTGGTGATGAATTATGTTATTCTAAATTTGAAGAGGTTTGAAATATTTTTACTCTTTTCTTTATAGCCAAAATTTGATTGCTAATAACAATCAGCCTATGTTTTTAGCTTCTATGGGGACAAAAAAAAAAAGTATTTAAAATATAAGGAGACATTACTGAAGTTTTGCTATCCACCCACATTTAGGAAGATGCAAATGGAAGAGTATAGCCTCCTGGAATATTACCTAAATTTATTTCAAGTTGTTGAGTCTTAGATGCTTATGCATTTTGCTTAATTTCATCAAACTAAAAGGTATCCTCAGTTACATCTTAAATTAAATTGGAAAATTTTTTTCTTGTAATAAAGATGAGTGAAACATATTGTTAGATATGAATGGAAAAGCTTTATTTTTAATGTCTTTCATGTTCAACACATACTTTTAGTAGAAGTATGTTATTTTGCATGTAAAGTAATTAAATTTCCAAAATTTGAAACAATAAAAATATAATAAACAACATTTGAACAAAAATGATCTACTCATTATTAATTATTTATCCAAACCAAAGGTGATAAAATACAACTATGTTCAAACTGACAAGGTGAAAAGTATGTCTCTTTTGAAGCTAATAAGGTAGAAGAGGGAAATAATACTAATTAACACCTATCTCCTAGTTTTGCAGTGCAAGCCCACAGATTTTTGTACCATAAATTATAGCATTTGTTTACATTTATATACCACATAGATATGTATATGATATTAGATAGTATCTCTTTATATGATATAAATACTCTTATATTTTCTTATTTTACCTGTTCTCAGATCTGGTATATATTTTCATGTATAAGCATATTACTTATAATTCAAAACTCTATTAAATTATCTTTCTGAAAAGTAAAATCCAGTTTAGTTAGAGGCAAATTACTAGCAATAAAGTGTTTAAATATTAAACATTAAGGACAAAAATACTCCTTCAGATATTTTGCTAATGTGTTTATATTTCTAACTCAATGAATAATTATATTTTTAACTATTTGATGAAGTAAAAACAGTTCAGCTCCCAGGGCAAGAGAGAACAATCAGATAAAAACTCACTAAATATCATAATTGACCATAAAATTTTATAGTAAGTATTAAAATCAAAGTTAAGAATTTACAGTTTTCAAAATATTGTATTTAACATTCATATCTGAAAGTAGTTTCCCAATTCCTGATGCTGCTTATGTCATAGATATGGTTCTTTATAAACTGCATTTTAAATCAATCGGGTAATAATGATTTAAAAACAGAAAGAAGTGCTTAGTTTCTTCACTTAAACAGCCCTATTTTAATTAACATTAAACATTTATATTTTGTTTAGTATCATGTGAATTCAATATTTTAAACTCTTGACATCTTGTGTTTTGGAAAAAAACCACTCATTTGTTATTAGTGTAACATATCATCTTTGAATGTATGTTTGTCCCTGGCTATGTGTAAATACTTTTAAAAAATACGTTTTTCCTTATCTATTTTTTTCTGAAGTATAAAATAAAATTATGGCTTTGAAATTGTCAAGGTATTTGTTTAATTTATACTACTGCATATTGTTAATTATCATTAACAATACACTTTACAATTTTGGTTCCATATGAAGTTTAAGGTGGTTTTTTCCAGTTCTGTGAAGAAGGTCATTGGTAGCTTGATGGGGATTGCTTTGAATCTATAAATTACTTTGGGCAGTGTGGCCATTTTCATGATATTGATTCTTCCTAACCATGAGCATGGAATGTTTTTCCATCTGTTTGTGTCCTCTCTTATTTCCTTGAGCAGTGGTTTTTAGTTCTTCTTGAAGAGGTTGTTTACATCCTTTGTTAGTTGTATTCCTAGGTATTTTATACTCTTTGTAGCAGTTGTGAATGGGAGTTTGCTCTGGACATTGTTCCTATTATTGTTCAATGTACATAATACTAGTTATTCCTATCAATTATATGGTCTCCTACCATAAAGAGAAACTCATGTGACTTAAGTATTTCAATAAAGGTTACTGCATCTCTCCAATACATACCAAATTTGCATTCTCTACTCTGGTGCTCTTGAAACAGAACTATACAATCCAACCACTAACATTAGAATAATTCTCTCTCTCACTTCACTTGCTTTACATTAGACCCAAATAAATATTTCCTATGTCCCTGATTTCATAGAGTTTTTGGTGAAATAGCACTTTCCGTTTCCATTTACAGCTCTTCTTGCTCAGGAATCAGATATACATCCATAAATTTGGCCTCCAATGATTCAATAAATGTTATTGTATTACACTCAAAATTTTCTGCTTTTCATTTAGCATGGCTTCTTTCCAAAGAGGTCACCAAGACTTTCACTAAATAGATCCATGGTAGAAACCCAGACTTATCTGAACTATTACAGCAGTATTTATTGAGAACCAACTATGCAACAGTTATAAATTTGCACAAATTGGGTTCATACTGAGAACTCTTATTTCAGTCTAAGCATCTGAATTGTCAGGTTTACTTGAAAAGTCCTTCATGGACTTAAATTTAAACCAAATTTGCCTTTTTGTAAATCTTTGTGTGTTCCCTTTCAGTTCTTAATTTTCCTGCTGCTCACTTGCCATTCCCCTGATGATGCTTGATTTTTTTTTCCTCTCAGTTATTAGGTAAGATGTATCTCAGCTTGAAGTTTAGTAATAGTGGTTTTCTTTGCTAGTGTGCCCTTTGATATTGACACACCACTGCAGGGATGGCATAATGATAAACCCCAATTTATTACTATTTTAAGTCATGCTATTCATTTACTATAGTCTGAAAAGCTAAAAGGGATACTTTAGAAAAATGACAACTGGTAATTTATCTTCACTGCAGCCTCTGAAGAGATGCATCAGTATCAAAGTTGCAGGGCTGGCTGAGAGTGGCTGTCTTCCCACACCACAGAGAAGCCTCCAGGAACATCTGGCAGTTTGTCGGATTTTTTAGAAAACAACGAAGAAACTAGTATCTAAGAGGGGTAAAGATTAGGAAGGGAAAAAGTTAAGATTGAGAATTTATTAGATCCGTAATGTGAATAACAAATATTCATCAATCAGCATTACCATAATGTGTCTATATATGTGAATATAGATAAAGATAACTTTCAATAGTATTAAACAATTTTAATTGATATATTTATTGGCAAAATAGATAACTCTTAAAAATTATTTTATCTATGTCATGGTGCTTTTATATCTTGTTTCCTTGCTAATTTTCTTATCTTTTCCCAATTTAATCTAAAATACAAATGAAATACAGAAGAATCTTGTTAGTATCCTGATTTTGAATTTTAATGGTAAGCCTACTTTTCTATGAATAATTGTTAACTTAGTTATATATTGATTAGATGCAAAATTAATTATAATCTGCAATGTCTAACATTTCCCCTCATATTTTAGCCTTATACATGGATTAGATAATTGAGACTAGATAAGGTTCGTTAAGTGTGGAAGATGACATTTAAATTAAATATTTACTTTCTTTAAAGATTTAGGCTTTAGATTCAAGAATCTTTAATCTAGCGAAGGAAGTTATTTTTATTTTAATATTTCTTGAATAATGAATAATATTATGTATTTGCTTATTATCTATGACTGTGAGAAGCTTAATACCAGAGCTGAGAAATTCAAGCCCTCAAAGAAATTATGGTCTTACAGAGAAAATAGACAAAGAAAGAAAATTCATTATGGTCTATACTATCATGGGTAAAGCACAGTATTACAAAAGAACATAGGAAAGGCGCCTAATACAATTTCAAGACATAGGGAACATTTTCTTAAGGAGTGATTCCTAATTAGTGACAAGTGGCTTGACTAGAAACTATCCACAAAAAGGAGGAAAATATTTTGAAAGAAGGGATTATAAGTGTACAGAACCAGAAGCTAAATAAAAGAGACAGATAAAGGGTAAGGAGAAAGTGCTAAAATGGGAAAACAGAGAGCTAAGCAAAGATATCATTCAGAATTAACTTTCATGCCATATTAATGGCGTTAGAGTTAATTCTAGAGAAAACTTGGAAAATAGAAGTGGAATGCCAGTACATACATCTGTGCTCTAGAAAAATGTCTCCAATTTCTGTCTAGAGTTTGACTTAGGAAGGCATAGACTAGGATGAATACAACCAGGTGGGTGGCTTTATCAATAATCCAGGGAAGATTTAATGTTATCTGGAATGACTTGGCCACATGTTTTGATATTTAATTACATATTACTATATAGAGCTCTCAGTTTTACAAAGGAAATCTTTGTCTTTCCAGGAGCTTGAAATAATTTAAATTTCTCCTCTTTTGAATTTTTTATTTTCTTATTTATATTATGATGTTAATAAAATTCCATCTCCTACTATGGTTTCTTGCATTCACTTAATGTCCTTTCCCCAACATTTGTTGAAACCTGGAGCGCTATGCTGGTATTACTTTCTGAATGTTCAGTTGTATACTGGAGAAATATCTATAAAAGTCATAGTAACATTTTAACAACTACGTTATTTTATCAGGCATTTTCTAAATTCATGTTGAATCAACAATTGCATAAATGAATATTTATGAATTAATCAATAGATGGCATTTATGTGTATCTAAATCAAAATTTGAGCATTTCTGGTGTCTTAGACTTTGTCTGTTTATAAGTAATCCTAGAATGGACTGGGACATTTTAGTGTGAATATCTTCCCAAATATATAGTGGACAGATAAACTCAAAAACCTTGGATTTTGTCACTCCAAAAAGATTCTGACACATTATCTTTTTATACACAAAAGTTCAAGATTTGTTATAATGTATTTTTAATTTTCTCAATACAATCAGAATATTCAAGTGATATTCCAAATGTTTTTTTTGGGGGGTACTCCCACTACCTGCTACCTAATAGAAGAGCAATTCATTTCAATAACCCAAATTTCTTATATTCAAAATTTTATAATATGAATGCTGGATGTTTTTTGGAAAAGATTGGCACACATGCAGTGTTTATCTCAAGATGCTTTTAATATTTAAACAATTTTGGATGAAGAAATGTTCCTAGGGAAATTTCTGCTGTATAAAAAGATACCATAAAAGAAAACCCCCCAAAAAATATGATAAATTATTACACAGACTGTTGTTATGGACCATGGTAGTATTTACTGTATGGGGATAGATTATAGTGAGAAAGCTTTATTTTTTATGTTTAGAAATACATAGAATCATAAAAATGTAATAATTGGTTTAACCTATGAAGAGTTTTCTAATCAGTTAGTTCCTGACAGAAGGTGGAAATTATATCTTATGAAAGATTTATTTTATTCCTCTTCCTTTAATTTTTGGCACTCAAGAATGCTTTGAAGATGTTAAAGAGAACCTCATAAATTTTCACAGCATCCTATAGAAGCTATGTGAATAGAAAACATATCAAGAAAATGCTAACTAGTTTGCACATGCTTCCCAGTTTTATTAATTCATTCCACATTCACATTGATACACATGGATATTATAAAAGAACTGAATTTATGGATTGAGTTAGCAATTTAATCTCCATGGCAACATGTAAAAATTGAGAAAGTAATTAAATATAACATTTATAGTTTGTGGAATAGTTTAGTTATCTGGTAATTATTAGCATGATTATAAAATGACATAAACAACTGTGTAGCTCAAATGTGTGATTATGTACAATATATGCCAAGCTGGCTCTTACTGAACATATTTTGCTGATTTTATAGGCAATTAATAAATACTCAGTGCAGCTGTGCTGAAAATGCTAAATAATTTGTCAAAAATTGCATGTGCATGTGCAAGTCTGCGTGTGTGTGTGTGTGTGTGTGTGTGTGTGTGTGTGTGATCTAGATGCACTTGCGCTAGTACTGAGCTAAATGGTACAGCCCATTAATATATGTAATGGCAATTTAAGCACTGCAGTAGTAATAACATTTTAAGTGGAAGCAAGCCTTATTTTCTTGATCCTGTTTTTTAATCCTCATTTTGATTTCTAGGCTGAGTATATTATCACAATTATCATAGTAAAATTATCATAGTAATAATAGTTTACAGTTATCATAGTAAAAACATTTTTTATTTTTATATTTTACCTAAATGCAGTTCAAACTATTTAATGTTTTAGGCTTTTGTCAAAATAGAAACCATTTTGATACATTTAAAAATAAAAAATTTAAATCTATATAAATTTATGTACATTTTTTTCCCAATTCTATCTCCTGAACAAGTAGGGCTCTAGGGTGCTGAAGTCAGTGTGGGATAGAGTATCTCAATGCCTGGATTTGGTATGGGAGATGCTGTAATATTTGCTTTATGGATGCAATTGATGAACCCGGGCAGAAATATTGGAAACAACATATTTTTGACAATTAAAACCTGGAGTTAAGATCAAACCAATTTACTAGTCTGAAAATGATTAATTAGAGGATGATAGTGAAAGTATGTCCCAAGTACAAAAACTAGGACAATTAACTCAAAAATACATATGTCTGTTTATGTCCACATATGCACATAAAGTTTTAGAAGAGAAGATGAGAATGGGATCTAAGGCAACTTCTACATGGTAAATAGGTGCAATAATTTTTACTGGTGGGTGACCATGGCAGTACAAAGATGGGAGGGATGGGTGAACGAACAATACTACAGGTACTGTTGGCTGACGGAAAGAAATGGTAGCCCTGGACATAGCTGAGTGATTTCAGGGTCTTTAAATAGATTTATCCCCAAGTGTCTTAGACTGTTTGGACTGCTATAACACAAATATCATAGATTGGGTGGCTTAACAACAAACATTTATTTCTCATAGTTCTGGAGGGTAGAAATTCTATGATCAAGGCATTGGCGGATTTGATGTCTGATGAAGGCCCACTTTCTGGTTCACAGACGACCGTCTTCTCACTGTGTCCTCACATGTTAGAAGGTGAGGGAGCTCTATGGGGTTTCTTTTATAGGGCACTAATCCCATTCATGAGGGCTCCACCTTCATGACCCAACCACCTACTGGAGGCCACCTCCAAATACCATCACTTGGGATTAGACTTCAATGTATACATTTTAGGGAGACATAAAAATTCAGTTTATTGCACCAAGCATGGGAAATATAGCACTGTATACTCTTATCAATTTTTCAAACTGGTAATAACAACAACAATAATAATAAATCATTAAAATAATGACAGTTGTTTATAACCTTGTACCGCCACCCATAAAACTATCCTCCTCTTTCCCACTGTTTGCTCTGTGGAGTCCTACACAAGACAATCAAGTTATTCTAGTTATATCCCAGGAATATTGCTTGGCACCTTCTCAACAAACCTTCTCCCAGAGTCATCATAGCCAATCCCTAATTCTATCTATATCACTCTCTAAATATCATCAGTCTTACAATTCTCTCCATGTTCATCTCTGTCACCTACTCCAAACTACCATCCTGGCTCAAAATGAATATCTATTCCTTTTGAGGATATATATCCCTTTCACTTAATTATATTATTGTTCAAAATTATTTAATTTACCCTCCCCCCACTTTTCATGGGGCACTATTATTTTATATAACTTTGCCTTAAGAAAGTGAATGAGAAAGTGAAAAATGCCTTTGGTCAATGCTTAATATGCTTTTGTATTTGGGTGTGCTCTCTTGTGCCTCTACCATTGCAGTGAGAATATCTTCTCAGTCAGGTCACTGGTGCAAAGCAAACAGACAAGTAGCTTGCTGTGAAAAATCACAGTAGGCATTTGAAAATTAATATAATTTTTTCTAATCTTTGAATTACAAAGAAATTGTTTTAAAAGTGACTTGTATTTTATAAGCACTTTTGAAAAAAAATCATAATTTGACGTTAATTCTAGTATATATGTTAACATTCGGAAGTATTGTCAACCTAGACCCAATCCTGAAGCCTCAACCTTAAATGTCATTTAGTGTGATTCAGTACAAGGCTGTATTAAAACAGAACAAAACAAAATGAAACAAACAAAAATCCACCTCTAATTCATAATGCATAATGTAAAACCTAAACTAAAGGAATACCTCTGCTGTTGAAGGCATCATCTTTAGGTGATGGCCAATGGAGAAGGCCTTGATATTGAAACCCGCCTTTCTGAGACATTGTAGATGATCAAGCATAAACAAATATAGAAGGAATAAAATCATCATAATAGAAATATATATTTGGAAAGTATCTTCAAGGATGACATGATATATTGGAAGTCATGGATAATTAATGCCTGGAGAGATAAGTGTTAGAAAATAATAAAAAATGATTTTTAAAAATCTTGCAAAGGAAAACAAAATGTTTAGACCAATAATAAAACCCCCCAAAAAAGGCAGAAAGTATTTCAGTTTTTTCAAATGAACACGGTAACAGGAGATAGCCATTGTCTTACAGCTTTCTTTACCAAAGTATGACAGTAAGTCAATGATTTATTTTACCCTGCTCAAGGAAGACCTGATCCACAAAGTAATGCAGGTGCAATGAAACTAGAAATAACCATGAGAATCTTCAATATCTTCTCACATTGGATGTCTATTGGTTGAACAATGTGCAAGAGAGAAAATCTATCCCACTTATAATGGCTCCAGCTGACAGACAATGTTTTGATGTGATGTCTCTTTAAAGATTCCAGAAATAAAGAGAAACCACTTGAACTGGACTAACGTCCTCCTTTGACTTAGATTCATTCACATATTATAATTGTAAACTTGATTCTATTTTTAGTCAGAATTAGAGGACATTAGATAACTTTCACATTACTATAGACTGTTTATTACTAAGTCATTGAGTAGAATTAAATAACCACCCCTGTTTTCAATACTGTGTGGCTGACAATAGAGATAACTAAAAATTTGTTTACAATAAACTAGGGTGACACTCTATATAAAAACTAGCTTTTATATTTTTACAATACTCTCCTCTCAAATTTATCCATCCTTTTATGCTATCTTATAATTTGTTGGTTTTGTCTGAATAATGCTAGAAAATTAACACATCATTATTTAGAACTACAATCTGTGGAAAATTGTTACCTTGGGTACCTAAGAAGAACATCAGTAAAAGCTCTATGCTGAAGTGTAGACATGTTTGTGCTGTTGTTAAAAGCATTTTCCTGGAGGAGAGATCCAAGATGGCCGATTAACAACAGCTCAGGATTGCAGCTCCCAGTGAAAGCGCGGAGAGCGAGTGGACGCCGCACTTTCAGACGAATTTTTGTTGCCCACAGACTGGGAGATTCCCGGCGGAGGAGCCACACGGGTCGCCAGCGTGATTTTTTTGGCTGGTGCGGCTATTTTGCCGGCACCCCGGCACGGCGCTTCTCGGTGTGGAGTATACAGGATGGGGTGCCCTTTGAGTCCAGCTCAGCTGGTCCCATCCCCACAAGGAGAACAGCAATTGGAAGCCCTGAGGACTGAGAGTTTCACAGTAAGCACAGCTGAACCCGGAAGGTTCAGCCCTGTGGGGAAGGGGCGTCTGCCAAAGGAAAACTGAGAAACAGAAAAAACTTCATCACCGGGCGGAGATATCCAAGATGGACGATTAAAAACAGCTCAGGATAGTAGCTCCCAGTGAAAGCACAGAGAGCGAGTGGATTCCGCAATTTCAGACGAATTTCTATGGACCACAAACTGGGAGATTCCCGGTGGAGGAGCCACACGGATTGCCAGCACGACTCTTTTGGCCAGCGCAGCTGTTTTGCCAGCGCCCCAGCGCGGCACAGCACAGCGCTTCTCGGTGCGGAGTATACGTGACTGGGGGCCCTTTTGATTCGGGCTCGGCTGGTCCCATCTCCACAAGGAGAACAGCAATTGGAAGCACTGAGGACTGAGAGTTTCACAGTAAGCACAGCTGAAC
>CAUYLG010031524.1:0-11795 GCA_963573385.1 Cacajao melanocephalus | reverse complement strand
ATATTGGTTGGCTGCTTGTTTGTTATTTTCATCTCTTATTCCTTCCTGTCTACATTGTTAAGTACAATTATTGGCATAAAAGAGGTTTTTAATACCCATTTTTAGACTGCATTCTAGCCTGGGCAATAGAACAAGAATCTCATTCTCTCTCCCTCTTTCTCTTCCTCTTTCATTCTCTCTTACATTCTTTTTTTTTCTTTCTTTCACTCTCACTTTCTTTCCTCTCTTTTTTCTTTCTTTCAAAAATAAAAAAAATTAAAATAAATAAATAAAAAAGCATTTATACTACAATCTCTTCTTCCTTCCAATAAAAAAAAAAAAAAGAATGATTTTGGTAGAGTAGTGGGGCCAGAAGTTGGAGTGGAGGGGGTTGAGGACTGAAGGGGAAGTGAGAAAATGGCGCAGCAGATGTAAAGAGATCTAGAAAGGCATTTAGCTATAAAAGGAGAAAGATTGGCAGTACTGGTGTAAATGGAATCCACTGATGCCTTCCTGAATGGAAAAGGGTTTGCCATGGCTATATGTCAACATGATTATCCAGTTGAGACAGAAAAGTTTCATATACAGGAGATAAAGGACTACTGATAGTTCCTTAGAAGGCATAATGGAATGGGTCCAAAGAACAAAGGAAGGGATAGCTTCCTAAGTGTTTCAAAATTCTTTAGGGCTGAATTTAAACCAGAGCACTTCACACAAGTACATGGTTGGTTTTTTGTGTTTTATTTGTAGCACTGGGTCAATTGTATAGAATTACAATTTTATAGGCTGAGTGTGGTGGCTCATACCTGTAATCCCAGCTCTTTGGGAGGCCGAGGTGAGTGGATCACCTGAGGTTAGGAGTTCGAGACCAGCCTGGCCAACATGGAGAAACCCTGTTTATAGTAAAAAAATACAAAAGCTAGCCAGGCATGGTGGCACATTCCTGTAGTCCCAGCTACTCAGGAGGCTAAGGCAGGAGAATCGCTTGAACCGCAGGGTCAGAGGTTGCAGTGAGCCAAGATCGTGCCACTGCACTCTAGCCTGGGGAACAGCCTGGGCCACAGACTCTGTCCAAAAAAAAAAAAGAATTACAATTTTACCATTTCCTCTTCACAGGTATTATCTGCTCCTCCCATATCAAAATTATTCAATTCTATGAAAATATAACCAACATCTACAAAAGTTATGATACCTGAACAAATGTTATATTTGTTCAGAGAAATGAAATTCAGATATTTTAAAGCAAGAAAACGCAGAAATCTGTGTTTTGGTACACTTCACTAGAATATTCTCCAGCCTCATCTTCTGAATGTCTGAAGGAAATCCAAATGAGAGATAAGACATCAAGAATTTGTGTTAATCATCCATCAATCAGCCTTCTTTGTCATCAGAAAAGAACCGCTGCGCAGGAAACCAGGCTGCTTTGGTCCTCAGTCCTTGCCCACATGGCCACCCAGCCATCTGATTCCTAACGAAACCCCTGAGTATTGGTCATTACCCTCTCCCACACTGCCCACCTCCTCCCCATTCCCTCATGTAGATTGAGAGCCATTCTCATCACAACGCAGAAGAGGGAAAGATCTCCATGGGGCCCTTCACTCAGAAGAATGACCTCCCTGCACGGTCAAGCACCATGAAGCCATTGAAGCTCTCTCTTTCCTACTTGGGGACTATGACCCATTTTTCTACAGCCTGTTCATTTAGAGATACCCACTCTATTCACATTTGCTGAGACCTTTCACGCAACACACAGAAAAAGGTCACAGGAACAGGTGGATAATGAAGACACAGCCCTTCACCAGTAAACCTTAGGTTCATAGACTCTAAGGGGATTCTAAGAGACCATGGATTAGTGGGGTCACCCACTTGACTCTCTCATCCATGGGGAGGTCTCCTCATCAGCTTCTGTAAACAATGGCACTACAGCCTCTATTTGAACTCCTGAAGTGATAAGGAGTTCCTAACTTATGAGGCTGACACAGGAGCACACAGGACACTATATTTGAATTTCTAAAGCGTTCTCTTTAGGAAGGGGAGCCTGGCCCTAAGGGCAGAAATAGGAACCTAAGACAGAAGCTCAAAGAAGTGGATTTCAAGTTCACATGAGGGAGAGGACCTTGAGAGACAGGGCCGCCAAACAGCTCTCACGCTCTCATCTTCCGCTGTTCTTCCCCGTTCCTTCTGATCCAGAGGGCCCTCATGCCTAGCCTACTTGTGATCCACTGTAATTGTTGAAGAATTTCTACCACTGAGCCAAGACAAGTCTGGGAACTTCTTCTGGTTTGTCCCTTTTAATGCTTACAGAGACAGTGGCCATCCCATCCTTTTCTAAGAAGAAGCCTTCAGAATTCATAATTGGGTCATGACCTACCTGAAATCATGTTAACAAAGCCAAGAGGTCCCAAATCCACCCAGCAGACAGAAGAGAGAAAGAATGTTCACTTAGACAAGAGCCGGCCCCTGACTGTGATGTTTTAAAAGCAGAGGATGCTGTCAAGTGCCAGCGCCATTAGCAGAGCTTCTGCCGACCCCAGCCAACCCCAGCCGAGGCACACAGCTTGATGGCAGGAGTTGTATTTTTGTTTACACAAATGGGTTCAGACGTCACCTAAAGTCCTGCAAGCTGCTTTTTAAAGTAATGATCATGAACATCATCAATTTTTATTGTTATGAACATCCTTCCCTTTTGTACATGCAAATGTACCTCATTCACTTTACAAGCTGCCTGGAATTTCATTAAGTGGGTGCACGTAATTCATTTAAGTAATCTGCTCTTATCGGACATCTGAGATAGTTTCAAGTCCTTCCAAAACCGCAGTGAAAATTCTCATGCACACTTCTGTCAGTGTTCTCTGGCAAATGTGAATACCTTTTCCCTCAGCTTTTTCACAATGAGCACCTTGTGCACACATCTCTGTGCATATGTTTGAGTATTTCCAAGATTATATTTTTGAAGCAGAATTGTATAGCCAAAAGGGATGAATATTTTTAAAATTTACCGCCAAATTGCCTTCCAAAAGACCTTACCAATTTATATATCCTCACCAACAAGAAAATGAGGGTTCCTGCTTCCCTTATATCTGCTAACACTCTGGTTATTTTTGACGCTTTAATTTTTGCCAATTTGTTAGGTGGAAAATAGATTAAAAATAAAAGAATTGCATTTCCCTGGCCATTGAGGAAGTGGAGCATATTTTATATCTTTGTGGGCCATGTTTATTTCTTCTTCAGTGACTTGCCTTTTCACAGCCTCTGTTTGTTTTTCTTTTATTTGTCTCTTCATATTGATTTGGAGAAACCTTTTATGTCAGTGGCTTTATTAATGCTTAATCTGTTTTCTGTGCCATAAAAATTTTCTCCTGCTCCATCACTTATCTTTTAACTTTGCTTATCTTTGCTCATTTTTTAATGACTTACTCAGATTTTCTTATTGATTTGTAAAGCTCTTTTCTAGCTTAAGGATATCTATCTTTGTCATAAGTCTTGCAAATATTTTTGTCTTCCCTTTTTTTGGACTTTATTTAGAGGAGATTCTATGTTTATTTAGACACATATATCATTGTATGCCGTAAGTCCTTAGGAAGGTTTTCCCTACCCTGAGATGAGATACTCACCAGTATTTTCTTCATGTTTTCCTAGATATAATTTTTTAACGCATCTGGAATTTATTTTGTTACGTAGTATGCCATAAGAATCTCACTTTTTTTTTCTCCTCAAAATAGTTGGCCAAATTTCCCAATATCTTTCATCAGATTAGTCATCCTTTCCTCTCTGGTTTGTAATCCCAACTTACTCATACATTTCATTTTTATTTGGAGTTAAAAGAGGTAAAAATGATGCTTATCAACAATCTTGACTTCATTTGCAGGGGAGAGATGAATTGTTATTTGTTTTGGATGGGAAAGGAGAATGGTGTGGGATAAAATCAGGAGAAGGCAGTTAAGACAGTCATGGAATTTGTTGTGAAAAAGGAAAGTCTGAGGAAGAAAGGCCAACAGAGAAAACTACTGAGTCATAAAAGGAACATGTTATTTTAAAAAATGACTTAGGATTCGCCACAGGGAAGGAATATTTGGGGGAGTCTTTAAAAAAAGATGATGCAAACAGAATTGAATTGGTTATACTGGGCTCCCAGCTGAAAAAGAAAGGCCCACAGTCAGTCTACCTTGCCAAAGAAGCCTTGAATGGTTGTCACGAAGCCTAGCATAGACTGCATGTTATGTTGAGGGTTTCTAATTAATTAAAACATTCAAAGAACTAACATTATTGCTATACTAAATAGCTTATATATATATATATATATATATATATATATATATATATATGTTCATTATTAAAAATTAAAGACAGAAGCCAGGCATGGTGGCTAACACCTGTAATCCCAGCACTTTGGGGGGCTGAAGCAAAAGGATCACTTCAGCCCAGGAGTTTGAGACCAGCCTGGAAAACATAGGGAGACCTTGTCTCTACAGAAAATAAAAATTAAAAATTGGCCAGGCATGGTGGCACATGCCTATGGTCCCAACTACTCAGGAGGCTGAGGAAAAAAGATCATTTGAGCCTGAGAGGTCAAGGCTGCGGTGAGCCATGACTGCACCACTGCACTCCAGCCTGGGTGACAAAGCGAGGCCTTGTGTCAAACAAAAGAGAGAGAGAGAGAGAGAAAAGAAAGAAAAATAGAATCATGCTAGCTAACATTTATTGAGAACCTACTATGGTCTAGCACTACATTAGCTGCTTTACACATACTTTGCTTTATAAAAAGAAACTTAAAACCATTGTAATCTTCCCATCTGAGATCAACCACCATTAACACTCTGCTATATTTACTTCCAGTCTTATTTTCCTAATATGTATTTTATGACAGTAGATAATAAGTGTTGAGCCCTTATTTGCATGCCCAGAACTAATAAAATAGTTTATTTAAACCTTTGAAAATAGTTATTTTAAACCTTGTAACAATCCCATGAAATAGGCAGTATCATTATCTTAATTTTGCAGATAAGGAAATTGAGACTAGAGAAGTTAAGCAATGTGCTCATTTTGTATGCCGAGTTTTGTAAATTATTTTTTGTCATTTAAGCTTGTATCAGGAATATTTTCCCACATCATTAATTATTCTACAGAAGAGATCACTTAATGGTTGTATTACATTCCATGACATGGACATGTCATCATTTATTTAACTATTTCAGTGTTTCTCTTCAATTGTTAGTGATTTTTATAGAACAAATATTGCTGTGATGAACACCCTTGTACTTAAAACTTCATGCATGTCTGAGCACTCACATAAAAACAAATTGCCGGGCGCAGTGACTCATGCCTGTAATCCCAGGACTTTGGGAGTCCAAGGTGGGCAGATCACCTGAGGTCAGGAGTTCGAGACCAGCCTGGCCAACATGGTGAAACCTTGTCTTTACAACAATACAAAAATCAGCCAGGCATGATGGCTGGTGCCTGTAATCTCAACTACTCGGGAGGCTGATGTGGGAGAATCGCTTGAACCCAGGAGACAGAGGTTGCAGTGAGCTGAGATCAGGCCATTGCCCTCCAGCCTGGGTGACAGAGCAAGACTCTATCTAAAATAAAAAATAAAAAAAATAAAAAAATTAACAGTTGAGTTACTGAGTCACTTTTTTCAGGCTCTTCCACATATTGTTAAATTGCCTTCCAAAAAAATTCTACCATTTTATAATACACCAGCAATAAATGAAAGCATCCATTTTATGCCCCAGGCAAAACTAGGTATTCTTAATTTTAAATCCTAGCCCATTTAAATGGGTAAACAATTATATACCATAATTTTGGTTCATTTTTATTATACAGGAGAAATAGGACAGACTTCAGTTCTTCCAAAAATTTTAGTGAGGCCTCTCTCTTACTCTTGTGAGGGCTGAGGATACAACAGTGAACAACGCAGACCCAACGTGAGCCTCTTAGGGCTCACGACCTAACATATGGGGTATATTAAATACAAAATTCATGAATTCCAATTGTATGTTCTATAATAAGCATTTGTAGTGTGTGTTTATTGGCCCTTTTTAAGGTAAAGCACCAAAAACTTATTTAATCTTCATCACAACCCTTTTAGGTAGGTACTATTATTATTTCCATTTTACAAACGAAGAAACCGAGTCACCAAGAGGTTAAGAAATTTGCCTAAAGTCATAGAACCAATAAGTAGCAAAGACACGATTCAAATCCAGACAAAGTGGCTCCAGTGCCCTTCACAACAATACCATACTGCCTTCCTTCTGCTAGAGGGAAGATGCGCGGGCTGCTGTGAGATGCCGAAAAGAGTGACAGAAGATGTAGATAAATGAAACGAAGCAGATGTTAGCCAACAGTAAAGGGGAACAGAAATGGGAGGAGTTCACTTTGTCAGCAATATTGCCATGAAGTGCTGAACTGTATCTTTCCTCTTTTTTTTAGAGGAGTAGGTGAGGGTAACTCGTGACAAAAATCAGCAGATCATGCATTGGACAAGAGGTAAACCTGGAACAGTCCAAACAGGAAAGGAGTAGTCTAAATTCTCCTGCTAGGAGGCAGCAGAGAAAGGAAGAAAGGAGAGGCCTCCACCTCCCTAGGCCTCAAGGAATGGGAAGGATACATTGTTCAATAGCAGCAGTCGAAACTGAAACGATAAGGAGAAAACGAAAACTTCTACTTTTCCAGGTCTTCTGGCCAAGTATCTCCCAGTATGGTCTGAAGCCCCCACTGGAGGCACCTGTGGTTTTGCAGACCATTGGGCTCCATTCTCGTGGGCTGCAGCGCCATCTAGCAGGTGTGAGGATGAATGGCGTCATATCCACTCCAGCGTCCTTAGAGTCCTTGAAGAGACAAGGACCCACGTGGCTAGCACCGTGCTAAGTGTTGAGGTCACTGTGGCGAACAAACAAGTCTCTGCCCTTGAGAAGTTCACGGTCCATCTCGGGAGACAATCACAGGTCCTAGAGCAGAGATCTGTGCAAGTGTTCAGGAAACACGGATGGGGGCAAGGCTGCCCTTAACTGGAGTTCAGGGAAGGCCACACAGAGAATGTGCTATTCTAATCAGCTCTTCAAAGATGAGTCATTATTAAAGATAAGCCCAGCAGTAAAAGACAGAAAAACCTCCAGGCAATAAGACTGGAAGCTCAAAGGCCCAGAGGTGTGAAAGGGTGTAGGGCATTCAGGGAAGACTAGAATGTCCAAATCACAGCCAAGAGCAACTTTACAGGCAGTTTAGCCTGCTTGTTTTATGAATTATGTTACTGAGATTTGAGAAAGAAAGGGACTTTGTGAGGATTCACATCCTAGGCTAGGAGTGTCCACACTGGAACCTATGACTCCTGACTCTTGGTCCCATGCACCTTCCACTGAACCATGGAAAGCCACCTGCATCCAGCTCCCTGGGAAGGGCCACATTCACATGGCAGGGGCCATTAGTGAGGCTGTGTGCATAGAAGGTTGACCTTGAACTCAAGAAGAAGACGTGCCTGTACTCAAAACCCACCTCCACCAGTAGCGATGTAACTTTCATCAAGTTACTTCTTTCTCAGTCTCATTTCCTTATCAGTCCAATGGGAAAGATGACAGCCCTTACCTCGTAGAGCTGTGAGAGTGGAAAGTGTGAATTCACATTAAGGGCTTGGCCAGCATATGCTAAATGCTTGACAATTAGATATTAAAGACCATCATTTTAATATTGTCACTTTGTATTATACTATTATGGTATTTTTCTTACTCAGAAGTATTATTATTATTGTTAATTATAATTGTTACTATTAGTTATTAAGTGTTGAGAACTGGGGCCTTTCTGGCTGCATAAGAACAGACACAGAAGCCCTAGTCCTGTTTTCCAAACTTGAAGGGCTATGCTGGAACAAGAGAGTAGAGATGGACTGAGGTGCCCCAAGGGCCAAGCTGGGCACAGTGCAGGATGGAAGAGCTCAGTCTAATGTAAAGAAAACCTTGCCCACTCATCAAGCAGCCTTGGGAGGAAGGTATTTATTTGTTATTGGAAATGTTCAGCCTAACACCAAATGACCATTTGTCAAGGCCACCTCCTACCTTGCACAGGGCAGGAAGTCATCTAGTCCATGGCACTATCTGATGCTTTAAACATCTAATTGAGCTCTTAAACATCTAATTGAGCTCATATTCTAGGGAAATATGATTTGGTAGGTCATCTGGGAAGACAGCTGTCTGTTTATAAATTTCAAAGTCATAAGCAATGCTCGAAGAAGTCAGGATCCAAAACACATAACCTTGTTTTTCAGAGTAATTGGTTAGATTTTAGCTGGAAACATGAGGAAGAGGCTGAGATGCCTGTGTCAGACTAGAGACCAGGGAAATGGGCTAGAGGAACAGAAGGTAGCTCAGCTTATCCTCAAATGCTGCCCAGAGAATGAGATTTCATTCTGAGAAGACACACAGGGCTGCCTCAAAGCTGATAGCCATTATAGTGTAAAGGTACTGTCTTAAAATAATTCAATAACAAAGCACATCAAATGCTGACTATTCAAACATTTATAAAGGGTCTGCTATGTGCAAAGCACTTAGAATATAAAAGTAAATCTAAGGCCAGGCACAGTGGCTCATGCCTGTAATCCCAGCACTTTGGGAGGCCGAGGTGGGCGGATCACCTGAGGTCAGGAGTTCGAGACCAGCATGGCCAATATGGTGAAACCCATCTCTACTAAAAATATAAAAAATCATCTGCGCATGCTAGTGGGTGCCTGTAATCCCAGCTACTCTGGAGGCTGAGGCAGGAAAATCGCTTGAACTTGGGAGGCGGAGGTTGCAGTGAGCAGAGATCACACCACTGCACTCTGGCCTGGGCAACAAGAGCAAAACTCTGCCTTAGGAAAAAAAAAAAAAAAAGGAAATCTGCCGGGTGCAGTGGCTTACGCCTGTAATCCCAGCACTTTGGGAGGCAGAGGTGGGTGGATCTCGAGGTCAGCAGTTCGAGACCAGCCTGACTAACATGGTGAAACCCCGTCTCTACTAAAAATACAAAAATTAGCCGGGCATGGTGGTGTGCACCTGTAATCCCAGCTACTCAGGAGACTGAGGCAGGAGAATCGCTTGAACCCAGGAGGCGGAGGTTGCAGTGAGCACTTAGGCCTAGGCGACAGAATGCTCGTCTGTATAAAAAAAAAAAAAAAAAAAAAGTAAATCTA
This sequence comes from Cacajao melanocephalus, assembly GCA_963573385.1. Taxonomy (NCBI): domain Eukaryota; kingdom Metazoa; phylum Chordata; class Mammalia; order Primates; family Pitheciidae; genus Cacajao; species Cacajao melanocephalus. Next base: position 2,653 of record CAUYLG010031524.1, on the reverse strand, counting down.
AAAAGCAGATAAAGCTAAGAAGTCTAGAAGAGGCAATAAGACCTGGGCAGAAAATAACTGCAATCCAAGGTTGGAAATGCCTAGCGTTGTGAAAGAGGCACATGGGATTGTATGGCTTTCACAAGAGGAAGCACTGGAGGAAGGTTTTGCAGAGGAAATGACAACTCAGCTGAGCCTTCAGTGACACAAAAGATTTGGACCCCAAATGATGGAAGGGAAGAATATCTCAGGGGAAACAGTAGCGTGGGCAAAATTTCAGAGTGCTGAAAGCATGGGTTGAGGAATTGGAAGTACAGGTAGGTGGCGCCCCCTGTGACTGGAGCACAGGGAGTGTGGAGGGGGTGGGGCAGGATGTAAGATCAGAGGAGTAATTAATCATCCAGCCGTTGCATTCCTAGGTCTATTCCCAAGAGAATTGAAAACATACCTCCACATCAAAGACCCTGCACACCAATGCTTAGAGCAGTTTTGCTCATAATAGCCAAAATGTAGAAACAACCTATTGTCCATCAACCAACAAATGGATAAATAAAATGTGTTATATCTATACAATAAAATATTACTCAGCATTCAGCAATAGGAGGGAGTAAAGCATCAGCATGCTACAATATGGTGAACCTTGGAAATGTGCCAAATGAAAAAAAGACAATTACCTAAAATGCATATTGTATGATTTCACGTATATAAAGGGTCCAGAATAGGGTAATCTATAGAGACAGAAAGTATCCTAGGGCAAGCAGGGAGACAAAGGGATTAGGTGTTGGTGGAAAGGGGCATCTTTTGGGGATGGTGAAGGTGTTGATGGAAAAAGGTGTTGATGTTGAGGGATTTCTTTTGGGGATGATGAAAATGTTCCATAATTGATCATGGTGATGGTTGCACAATTCTATGAATATACTAAAAACCATTTAATTATACATTTTAAATGGGTGAATTGTATGGGATGTGAACTATATCTCAATAAAGATATAACCCCAAAAATGGTCCTTCCCCAGAGGCAGCATGAGAAGCACTGGAACAGACCACAGAGAACACCCAATTTTACTCCCATGGTAAAGAAGGAGACATGAAGGCCCAGAGAGGGGAAAGATTTGTGCAGGGTCTCACAACAGGCCAACAGCAGAGCTGCAACTAGAACACAAGACTGCCTATGGCCCTAATGTCCTTCTCACTGCACAGGGTTGTTCCCAATATCCTTCCACTCCTAGAACCTCACCCTTCAAGCAGAAGTCATGATCACAGCTGTCAGAGTCTTCCTAGAGAGAGAGAAGTGGAACCAGAATATTTATGGTTCATTCTCAGGATTGGAAGAAAGGTCCTAACTGACAGGCTTCTATCCCCTTTTTAATATTTCCATTAGATGGTCATCTGGCAACCCTTGAACAATCTTGATGAAGGGAACCCTGGTACCTCCAAAACATCTCTGAACACCTTTGCAGTGCACAGAACTGCATCTCCCTGTACCTTCTTCTTGATGACGGGAGAGTGACATTGCAGCCAGATGCTGTGAGAGGCCTTGCAATGACCCCCAGCTGCATCTGCATTACTTTTTCTCACTTGATTAAGTGTTTCTAAGGCTGAGGCTGTGTTTTTTTCTTTTCTTTTCTTCTTTTATTTTGAGATGGAGTCTCACTCTGTCTCCCAGGCTGGACTGCAGTAGTGTGATGATCTCGGCTCACTACAACCTCTGCCTCCCAGGTTCAAGCAATTCTGCTGCCTCAGCCTCCCAAGTAGCTGGGATTACAGGCATGCACCACCATGCCCAGCTAAATTTTGTATTTTTAGTGAAGACGAGGTTTCACTATGCTGGCCAGGCTGGTCTTGAACTCCCGACCTTAGGTGATCCACCCGCCTTGGCCTCCCAAAGTGCTGGGATTACAGGCATGAGCCACCATACTCAGCCTGTGTTTGATTTTATATCTCGACCTCCTGAAATGTGGCCAGATTCAGAGAAGGAAGTTCTAAACACTTGCTGAAGGAATTAGAATTAGTGAACCAAAGGAACCATAGGCCCTGATGCTTCTAATCAAGCCCCTCCCCTGGAGAATGTCTCTTTCCTTGGTATCATTAACATGACCCAATCTTGATGCACTGCCGATTTCTGGGCTGCTCCACTGCTTTGACTTCTGCTTTCTGCCCATAGCACTGGCATTTCTTAAAGATTAAACTTCAGCTTTTCTGGCTCTTCTCACCGTTAGAGAGTTCCTCTACTCTCCAAGCTCACTCCAGACTCCCCTGCCAGACTCATTGCTCACATAAACTTGGGTGGCAATTCTGAGTGCTACTGGACATCTCAACTGAACGTCCTCCCATCACTACAGATGTGCAGAACCAATTCGTCGTGCCTCTGCCAAGAACAGCAGCCTTTCTAGGCCTTCATGCCTCTTGTTAGAACTAAATATGGCAAGAAATTTGGAATTTTTTTTTTTTTTTGACACGGAGTCACAGAGTCTCACTCTGCCGCCCAGGCTGGAGTGCAGAGGCACGATCTCTGCTCACTGCAACCTCTGCCTCCTGGGTTCAAGTGCTTCTCCTGCCTCAGCCTCCCAAGAAGTTGGGACTACAGACACCCGCCACCACACCTGGCTAATTTTTGTATTTTTTTTTTTTAGTAGAGACGAGTTTTCCCATATTGGCCAGGCTGGTCTTGAAC
>CAUYLG010031523.1:0-44773 GCA_963573385.1 Cacajao melanocephalus | reverse complement strand
TTTGTTGCAGGTCTCTGCTATTGTAAACAGTGGCACAATGAACATATGTGTGCATGTGTCTTTATAATAGAACAATTTATAATCATTTGGATATGTATCCAGTAATGGGATTGCTGGGTCAAATGGAATTTCTATTTCTAGGTCCTTGAGGAAGCACCACACTGTCTTCCACAATGGGTAAACTAGATTACACTCCCACCAACAGTGTAAAAGTGTTCCTATTTCTCCACATCCTCTCCAGCATCTGTTGTCTCCAGATTTTTTAGTGATCGCCATTCTAACTGGTGTAAGGTGGTATCTCAATGTGGTTTTGATTTGCATTTCTCTAATAATCAGTGATGATGAGCATTTTTTCATATGTTTGTTGGCTTCATATATGTCTTCTTTTGGAAAGTGTCTGATCATATCCTTTGACCACTTTTGGATGGGTTTGTTTTTTTCTTGTAAATCTGTTTTAGTTTTTTGCAGATTCTGGATATTAGCCCTTTGTCAGATGGGTAGATTGCAGAAATTTTTTCCCATTCTGTTGGTTGCCGGTTCACTCTAATGATTGTTTCTTTTGCTGTACTGAAGCTCTGGAGTTTAATTAGGTCCCATTTGTCTATTTTGGTTTTTGTTGCCATTGCTTTTGGTGTTTTAGTCGTGAAGTCCTTGCCTATGCCTATGTCCTGAATGGTTTTGCCTAGTTTTTCCCTAAAACTAAATTTTTTTTATTTCATTGGCTCCAGAAATTATACTGTTTCACTATAAAAATTGATATTTTTTAAAAAAGGTAGGTAGGCAACTTTACTGCTTGATTTGTATTCACTTCTGACTGCCTCGAAGAAAATGAATATAAACTTTTGTTCCCATACAAGCTCTAAGGTGAAATGTTTTTGATGATATATTCTGTTATCTTGTTTTACATTGAAATATACAAATTTTATTTTACTTACAATGATGTTACCTTCTAATAAACCCACTGTCAAAATGTCAAAACTGCATTTACTACCCTGATAAATGCAAAGTCAAAACATTGTAAGTACGGTACTGTGTAAGACTGTTCTTGCATGCTGTAAAGAAATACCTGATACTAGGTCATTTATAGAAAAGGGAATTAATTGGCTCACGATTCTGCAGGCTATACAGAAAGCATGATGCTCACATCTTTTCAGCTTCTTGGGAGGCCTCTGGAAGCTTACAATTATGGCAGAAAGTAAAGGGGTAGCAGGCATCTCACAGGGTGGGAACAGGAGCAAGGAAACTGGGGGGAGATGGTACACACTTTTAAATGAACTGATCTCACAATAACTTACTCATTATCACAAGCCCAGTAGCAATGGGGATGGTGCTAAGTCATTCATGAGAAATCTGTCCCCATGATCCAATCACCTCCCATCAGGCCCCACCTCCAAAATTGGGAAATATCTTTCAATGTGAGATTAGGGTGGGGACATACATCCAAACTATATCAGGAACCATTTGTTATAAATGTAATGGAAAGTTCAAAAATTATAATAATTTCCAACTAATTGTGTATATAAGTACCCTTTGAGTTTATATTTTTGGATGGCAAAAACTTTTCATCCATGAGAAAGTACCCTATTCCATTCCATTTCTCTCCAATGTACAGAAAGTACTTTATTAAAATTCATAGTCTCTCTAGTGTATAATAGAAAATCAGGGGAAGTAGAGTATGTAAAATAATCAATTATTACTTATTTTGTGCTTTGTGCAATAGGTTCAGTACCAAAAGATGGTACTGAATAAAAAGCAAAAGAAGGTTCCTTCCATAGAGTAGGTAACAATATAGATGAGTAAGAAGAATAAACAGATAAAAGAAAACAAATTAAGGCAAGATGTATTTCAGTAATTGAGGAACTAAATGCCAACATAAATCAGAGATGAAAGAGTTACTATGTGACAACATGATCTGGGAATTCCAGGTAAAGCAGTGGGATTTGACCTTGTTTATTAAAATAATCAGCAAGTTTTAGAGATGGCATATGTGGGCAGAGCCTACCAACACTGATTTTTAATGTTGATTGGTTATTATATTCATTTTAACTAGTTAATCTATTCTTAAGAGGCTGTGTGTCAATTCAAATAAAGAAGATGAGAATATTGAAGACATAAGGGGAAAACTCATGATTATAGTTTCTCAAGTAGTAAATGCTAGTACCATATTATCCTTGTTTAAGTTATTTTTCTTAAAAAACCAATTCTTTAAAATCCATGCTGGAGAGGAGAGAATAGGGCATTTCAGCAAAAGAAAGGAAAACATTTTAGCAATTCTTTCTTTATAACTCTCTAGGCTACCATCTCCCCCTGTCTGGTTTATTGCAATAGTCATCTCAATGGCTTTCCAGTTTGTGAGCTCTCCTGGCTTTCAATCTATTCTATTCAAAACCACTGTGTTAGTCTCCCCCAAACACTCATCTGTTTATGTCGATCTTTTGATCAAATGACCTAAGGCAGTATTTTGAGGGAATATTACTATAATTTAGGCAGCATTAAAAGTTGCTCCTCAGCACATGTTTTGGCAGTCAAATAATTTGGAAAATATTTGTTACCAAAAGTTACATATGCTTGTGTGGAATTTCTTGACTCTAATGTGTTAATATATGAACCGAATCTTAAAAGATGGAGTGGAGAGAAATTGTAACATGCATTGATTTTGGAATTTCCAGTTGGGAAAACTGACTTTTCCCATAAAATAAAACCAAAATTATTTGTCTTGACATTTATTGCTCTCTGCAATCTACTAGTCTCTGGAAATACTCATGATGTTGAAGTATACCTTTTGATGTCTGAGGTCTGAAGGTGGCCTGAATAAATATTTTGTCTCCTTTGGAATTGTATTATGTTCACCATGCTCCCGCTGCTCCTGGCAACTTATGGGACCTGGCAACTGTTTTTGCTCAAAGTTTAGTTGTTTCATCAAGATAAACCTTGGTGTTAAATTATTCTAGAACAGTCATACTTTGATGTACTGATTCAGGTATTATTTGATTTCAGGAATTATTCTTTATGTCTGTGAAAGCATCTTCTATGCTTATCTGTGCATAGAAGCTTCATTGTCTGGCCTCCATATTAATTATATCATCTATATGGATCGACATGGGCTCAACATTACCCTCAACTTGACTATACTTTAGACAGGTTTCTTCCTGAACTTCTCCTCAACCCAGTCACTAGCTCTTTCCTTCTTCTTAGAGCATTTGCTTAAAATTTTTTTTTCATTGTAAATTCTTTCTCTGATTCTTTGAAATTTAAATCTTTAAAAAATCTTACTGCCTGTGTTACAACCCAGGACTGTCTTTCTCATGGACCTGGGAGCCATCCCTTTGATATGTAATCATTAAAAGAGATAGAACCACTATCTCCCAATCTTTGTAGGAAGGTAGGAGACTAGCTTATCTTTCTTCAAGATTTGTAATTATCTCCCATCATGAAGATATGGGAAAACTTACTTTTCTTTTGGGTGACGCCAATTAGCACATACAGATAGACTATGATCTCCATGCTCCAGAACTTAAAAATTCTCTCACTCCTTTTTCAGCAGAGTTAAGGTCACATTCCATTCTGGTTTTTCCTCCCTACTGCAGTGTCTTTGAATAAAGTCTTCCTTACTTGTTTAACTTTGTCCAGTCAAATTTTTTCAATCAAGTTTTTGTATTGAGAACATTAATTTCTTCCTCTTTTTCTTAGTGTTCTATTTGTACTCTTCTCATTTGTCTGGTATACCATTTAAGAAACACTAACAGTAAGTTTTTGCTATTTTCAACATGTTTTTTAAATTATCAATTTTATTAGTTGTAGTAGCTCCTTTTCCATTGATAATTTATTTGATGTTTTGCATCGTGTCTTTGATATCTTTAATTTGCTAGACAGAGTAAGCAATTCTTTTCTAAAATTCAAAAAGCTGACTTATGTATGCTTTGGGTACAACTTTATCTTCTTTCATGATCTTGAAAAAGTTTTGTTATCAATTAAATACTGCAAGTAATCTTGACTTTAGTGTAGATACTTTCACTAAGGCCAATAATTGCTTCCAAACACTGTGCAGAAATTCTCTTTGACTTTCTTTCTTCCTTCCATCATATCACTCAATATCTTATATTGGAATGCTCAGTGTTGTTGATGATTTTAACCTTTCTCCAATTGTTAAATTTATTTAGCCGTTTGGAGGAGTGGGTACTAAGGGAAAGGATAGTATGCAGACAACTTTTTGCTGATTTTTCCTAGAAGTTTATTGAACAACATCTCTTATTGGCATTTCTAGACTTCCAAAAGTGAATACAAACCTTCAGAAAAGTTACATCCAATACGAATATCTGTGGCCCACAGAATTTTGCTATTGAATTTACACACAGGATATCTTTGTTGACCTCTAATGTTCCTACCTTCTGTTCCCTTGTTTCTCCTCTGATCTGGCTGTTGCTACAATCTGCTCCCTTTTCTTGCACGTTAGGAATCAAAGTTATTTTGTATGGTCAAGTGGTTTCTTGCTCACTATCCATCCTGTTCTACAGAATGCAAATGTATCCACAAACACTTCTCACTATTGATCTTCAGGATAGAGAATTTAGTAGTGTTCTTCAGAATGTTCTCATCTACCTTTTAAGCTCATTTTCATATTTAGTGTTAAAGTAATATTTATTGCAATAATAGAATACTTCATTTATGTTCTTCATTTTATATTTTTTAGCAGACTACTTTCAGAATGTTAAGCAGGAACTTTGTTGCCAGTTTAGTTTCATCATATATGTAGTTTAAATCCAATTCAAGGTTGTTTTTGTTCAGTCAGAGTTTGAGAGAGATTAATGCATTGTGCACTATGCCAACTTTCTTGGAAGTCTTCCCAAATTAGCATTAAAATCATATTCACATTTTCTCTCTGCAACAAATAAAACATTTGGTCAATTCATATGAGGCATGATTAGCACCCATTTGCCTAATCTTTTAATGATTTGACAGGTTAGCCTCCTAACTGCTCTCTCTGCTTCAGCTCTTGTTCCTGTCTTCAGTTTATTTTCAGCAGAGCAGCCAGAATTATTCTGTTCAAATGAACATTCAGATCATGCCACTTCTCTGCTCAAAGTCCTTCAATAGCTTCCATTTTACTCAAAATAAAATATGAGGTTCATATTATGAATTGCAATGACCTTCATGGTCTGAGCCTTTCTTTTACTTCTCTAACCAAATCCCTTTCACTTTCTGTCTAATTCACACCAGTGAAGCCACCTGCTTTGTTGTCTTGAACAGGCCTCCTGTGCTCCCCTCAAGCCTTTTACATTGGCCTTCTCCCAGAATAGCCTATTCAGGTTGAGTCAACCAAGATTCTCAGAAAGGCTTTCTCGACCATCCTATCCAAATTGCACATTATATTTCCTAGCATTCCTTTCCTCTTTTTTCTGCTATGGCACTTACTAATATCAAATAGTATATTTATTTTACTCATTTATCTTACTGTCTTCCCTATGAGACTATTAAGTTCCATGTGGGCGAGGCATTTTTGTCTACTTTGTTCACTACTGCATCCCCAGTGCCTAGAACAGTGGTTGGCTCTTATAGGCTTCAAGTTGGTGACCCTTGAAATGTATGACTTCAATCTCTAAACCCCAAGGTAATGGTATCAGAAAGTGGGCCTTTGGAGAGGTAATTAGGTTTCGATGGTTAGCACCCTCATAAGAAGAGGAAGAAACACCACAGCTTTCTCTCTCAGCTGTGTAAGGACACAGTGATAAGGCAGTACCTGTGAGCCAGAAAGAGGGATCAATATTTGACCATGCTGGTACCCTTATTTCAGACTCCCAGCCTTCAGAGCTGTGAGAAAGTATCTGCAGTTTAAGCCACCCAGTCTATGGGTCACTTTTTATATAGCAGCCCAAGCAGATTAAGACACTGGCTAATATTTAAATGAATACGTTAATAAATAAAGGTCTGGAAGGAATAGACCTGGAAAACTTGGGTCTCTACGACCTCATTTTCAAGCACGACTCAGTTGTCACAGACCACCAAGATGCTCTATGTCATCTAATTTGGTGATAAAAAAAAAATCAGTGATGTAGAACTATAGATGACAGGGTTCAATTTAACATTTATTTATCACATAGAAACACTATAGCATATTAATTATAAGTGTGGACTTTGGATGCAGTATGGGTTGAATTTTCACTCTGCTACTTACTATACTTCATGCAAGTTAATTGTTCACATGTGTAAAATGGGTAAAACAATAATTATAATACCTGTCACAAATAGTTTTTGTAAGGATTACATGGGTTCATATATTACAGCAGTTGGAAGAATTCTTGCTATATATTTAGTGGTCAATAATTATTAGGTATTATTAGTCCATTGCTGTGAGGTTGCTTAGCTTCTTTCTAGGATTCACAAATAAAAAGACGTGCCTCCAAGCTAAATAACTACTATTTTGCAAACCATTTTGGTTTATAGACGAACAAAGTTTTACAGAATGCTAAAATTCACTCTTTAAATTTTACAGGGAATGAGCACTGCATTTTAACCTTAAATAATAATTTTTAAAAACCTATCAATTTTTCCTGATGCTTCTGAATCTCTCAAAGGTCACAGATATCTAGAGATGAATCTGGTAATCTAAAAACTTTCTCACAGGACTTCCCTGGGTTAAGATACTAGGGCTACTTCTATCCTTTATAATAAGTTACAACTACAAACACATAAAGTATTGGAAGAAGAAAAGGCATAGGAGATCATAGAGATCACACATCATTTTTCCAATGATCAAATTTAAGTCCTAGTAGAGAGCTTTCACAATGGGTGTTCAACATGTAATACAACTCTTAGGGTTTAATTTAATTTCTATTACATTAAGAAATAACTCACAAAGGTACACTTTCTACTTGCTTAGACCAATATTAAAATAGTTTCAGCATAAGTATACCATTAAAAATTAAATATATATAATCATACTCAAATCCCAAAGAATACTCAAACACTTGTGAGTAAGATGTCAAGTGAATATGTATCAATTAAATGCATGTGCTTTACATAAAATCCCACATAACTATACATGAACATAATTGCATCTAACACATCATGAGGACATTGTACCCCTTTTAAAAATTAACTTTTTGCCTTTAGATGCAGAACAAAATCGCAAATAAAATTGAAAGTTTACATTATTGTGGCTGAAATGATGGAAACAGTAGCATGTGATTTTTATATTAGCAGTATCTGATAAATAAAAATCACATTTTTAAACACCTATATCGTCATGCAATTGTGAGCAATTTAACATTATCATTTCTTTGTGCTAAAATTAACCATCTAAAGAAAGAGTATATAATGAAGTAAAAAGAAGGTATTTTAGGAGACTTTTTATTTTTGCACTGATTACCCAATGCTATCCCCAAGTCATGTGGCTACTCATGTAGAAACTACTATTTCTTACCTTTGTAAGAACTTTGTCTCAGAATTGTATGCTCCTGATTTCTCTCACTTGCTTTCTTTCTCTGCTCATGAATTCCTGTCTACTTACAGAACTTGATATGCATAGCATAGTCGTGCCTTTAACCAACACATTACTCATCTAAAAAGGAAATTGCTCTTACCCTTGGGAGTGTTCAGCAAAAATACCTTTCATAGGGAAGCTTATTTCATTTTATTAGAATATCTGAATACTGAATAGTAAACAGCAGTCACTGAGTTATTTTTAAATGGCATCACTTAAATATTTTCAATCTTTTAAAGGACCTTGGGAATGCACGGCTGATTTCCAGGTCAGAGATTTATTTATCTATTTTCTAATTAGATATAAACATTTGCTATATTCTCCCAAACTGATATAATCAGTAGCATCACATTTTCAAATGTCTATGCAATGTTGCCAAGGTTAAAGCCAGTTGGTTATTTTCTTAAATTAGTCATATCTTATATCAAGTAGGTGTAAGTATATTTTATATGTAGTAATAGCACTTATGCATGAATCTTGATTCCATCTTGATTGAATACCTGTTCCCAAGCATCAACTTCTTTTTAGATTAGCTGAGTGCATTGGGCCTATTGAACCATTAGCTTTTATTGAAAAATAGATGAATATCAGTCCCTACAGAATATAGTGAATTAGCTCCTGCCTTGTAGAAAAGCTTCTTCCTCATTTCTCTTCACAATGTGGCTTCTTTAACTATGCTTTACTCTAACGCAACCAGAGAGAAATTGGAGGTTAGAAGAAGAAAATGAAATCTATTGAAATAAAATCATCCAGTGGGTTTGGCTTTAGCTTCTAATGTAGGGTGATCTGATATAATTAATCCACAGTGATAAAAGTGAGCCTGGCCGGGCACAGTGGCTCATGCCTGTAATTCCAGCACTTTGGGAGGCCAATTGCCTGAGCTCAGGAGTTTGCGACCAGCCTGGGCAACACGGTGAAACTGCGTCTTTACTAAAATACAAAAAATTAGCCAGGCATGGCAGTGTGTGCCTGTAGTCCCAGCTACTTGGGAGGCTGAAGCAGGAGAATTGCTTCAACCTGGGAGGCGGACGTTGCAGTGAGCCGAGATCACGCCACTGTACTCCAACCTGGGCGACACAGTGAGTCTCTGTCTCCAAAAAAAAAAAAAAAAAAAAGGGTGACCCTTAAGAGATCCCTGGCAATTTCTCTGAATATTGGAGTGTACATGTTACATGTTTTAAAATACAAGTAATAGTTGTCATTTATTGAAAAGACCAAAAAGAAAATTTACCTAAAAGAATTTAATATCTGTTGAATGAGTCTTATGATAGAATAAAATGTTCCTTCATTCTTTTTTTCTCCTTTGAAGATATTTTATGCTTAACAATCACTTTACAGTGCATTTTTTACTTAAAAAATTTAAAGCAGAAATAAAAAGATGTGAAAGAGATTCTTTTGAGTAACTTACTTTGGAAGTCAGAAAATTAGTAGCACATTTAGAGAAATGAATTAAAATGATAACTGGTTGTTTCCTTGCCTGGGGAAGCTAAGCCTCTAACTACGTCTCTAATATTTATCATTGTGTATTTTAAAGTAATTTTTCTGAGATTATTTAGAATTAATATGCCAGGATTTTACTTAGGAGTAAATCAGGAAAATGGTGAAAGATGCTAAAAATATAGGAATGTTTCATAAACTGGATTTTAGCAGAACTTCTGTATGTTCAGGTTATATATTTTAAAGTCATTAAATAAAACTTTCACTACCAGATAACCAGGTTAGAGGTAGAAGGATTTTTTTTTTTTTTTTTTTTTGACAGAGTCTCACTCTGTCATCAGGCTGTAGTGCAAAGGCAGGATCTGGGCTCACTGCAACCTCCGCCTCTCGGGTTCAAGCAATTCTCCTGCCTCAGCCTCCCAAGCAGCTGGGACTACAGATGCAAACCACCACCAGCTAATTTTTTGTATTTTTAGTAGAGATGGGGTTTCACCATGTTGTCTGCACTGGTCTCAAACTCCTCAACCTCTCAAAGTGCTGGGATTACAGGTGTGAGGCACCACACCAGGCCAGATGTAGAAGGATTTGAAAGATCATTTCTCCCATGCTGAAAACAAGAAAAATTAAGAAAAAAATCAGAATCATACTTTTTTTGTGTGAGATTAAGAAAAAGCAGCATTTACAATGAAATCTTGATAAACTAAATTACAGAGAAAAACCAGCCTCCATAATTGAGCAGAGTAGACTGAAAGATTTTACACAGCTGCTAGATAGAAAATGTATAGATGTTGAAAAGAAGAAAGCTGTAAAATCTTTTATGTAGGTTTCCACTATAAGAAGCTAGCAAAAGGTGACCAAATTAAACCTGAAGCAAGCAGAATAGAAATTTTTAAAAAGTAAGTGAAAATTATGGAATAGAAACAGGAAATAAAGAAAATCAATGAAACTAAACCTGTTTCTGGAAAAGAGAAACAAAGTTAAGGAAAATGTACCTGCAATGAACAACAAAACAGAGAGAAGACGTAAATTGCCAATATCAAGAATAAAGGGAAGCAATTGCTATAGATTCCACAGGCATTCAAAAATAACGTGGGGATATTATTAATAATTTTATGCCAGCAAATTTAACAACTCAGGTGAAATGGACAAACTTCTTGAAAAGCACAAGTTACCAAAATTAATCCAATAACAAATTGAGATCCTGAATAACCTTCTATCCATTAAGTAGCTTGAACTCATAATTTGACACTTTACTGCAAAGAAAACTTTAGGCCTAAATGGTTTCACTGGTGAATTCTATAAAACACTTAAGAAATTGTATGGACATTTCAATAGGTGCAAAATGGCATTTGATCAAATTTTATATCTATGAAAAAAATTTCAATAAAATAGAGATAGAAAAAATTCTTCAATCTGATAAAAGTCATCTATTTTAAAAAATTACAGTTAGTATCATACCTAAAGATTAAAATGCTTTCCTTTCTAATAGAACCAGTTAAGCTTTGTTCTCATGATTTCTAACAATACTACACTGGAGTTACCAATCAGTGCAATAAAGCAAGAAAATAAGTAAAAATAGTAAAGGCTGGAAAGGAAAAAGTGAAATGTATATTTTTCACAGTCAACTGTATTCATACTGAATTAAAAAAAAAAAACACCTGTCAAACAGAAAAGAAAATAAGGAAAAGAAAAGATGGAATTATCCAGGTTACATGGTTTACAAGGTCTATAAAAATCAACAGAATTTTTGGAAACCAAAACAGTTAGATAATATGATTTAGAACTTCTATCATTTATAATATCATGAAAAGGGGAATATAGGCCAGGCATGATGGCTCACGTCTGTAAGTCTAGCACTTTGGGAGGCCAAGGCAGAATTGCCTGAGTCCAGGAATATATTCCTTTATTATTTTATGGGCAGCATAGCAAGACCTCATCTGTTTTTTAAAATAAAAAAGGAATATATTTAATACAAATGTTTAAGATCTCTACACTGAAAAACTATAAAATACTGTCAAGAGAAACTATAGTTAACAAATGAAGAAATATTGTAATTTATTGGATGATTCAATGTGTTAAGATGTCAATTTCACTAATCAAAATCTTAGCAAGTTTTCCTCCCTCCCTTTCTTCTCTCCTCTCCTCTCTTCTCTTTTTCTTCTCTTCTCTTCTCTCTCATTTCTTCTCTTTTCTCTCTTTTCTTTTCTCTTCTTCTCTGGTAGAAACAGGCTGATTCTAACATATATGAAATTATTACATGTAAAGTACACCAAATAGCCAAAATAGTCTTGAAAGAATGAATTGAACAGATGTCTACTACTTAATGTCACAAATTACTATTAACCTACAGCAATCAAAATTATGTGGTATGGTGTAAGTATCCATAAATAGAACAGTAGAACAGAATAGAGAATCCAGAAATAGACAAACACGTATATGGTCAATGGATGACAAAGTGACAAAGCCATTAGATGGGGGAAGAAAAATTTTCAACAAATTATCTTGAGCAAATGGATATCCACATGGAAAATAATGAACACTAAGTCATATCTAATTCTAACCCATATCTAATTCTAATAGATATACATACATAAAAGTTAATTCAAAATTAATAAGAGAATGTATTCATAATATTGGAGTAGGAAAGATTTCTTAGAACAAAAAGGCATTAATCAAAATATAAAATAATAATAAATTGGACTTCACCAAAATTAAAAATTTCTACTATTCAAAAGACATTGTTAAGGAAAGAAACCCATAATTCCCCAATATTATTCAGAAAAAATACACATATATATTTGTATTATAAATATTCATTATCTATATAAATAATATGTCATGTATAACTCAAAAACAAAGTAGCAAACAATAAAAATGGGTAAAAGATTTGAAGAGACACTTTACAAAAGAAGTTATATAATGGACAGTAAGCATATAAGATGGTCACCGTCACTAATAATCAGGAAAATTCAAATTAAAACTACAATTATAATTCATTAGAATGGCTAAAATTATAAACACTGTTAATTTCAAGTGTTACCAAAATTTGGAGCAGCTGCTGCCGTAAAATCAATGAGTATTTTAGAAATTAGTTTGGCAATTTCTTATCAATTTAAAAATACATTTACCATATGAACAAGCAATTCCCCTCCTAAGTTTCTACTTCCACAAAATAAAAGCGTATGTCACCTGAAATATTTGTGTAAGTATTTTCACAGCAACTTTATTTATAATCATCAAAAACTGAGTTGTGGAGTGTTGGAGGGTGGAAATGTTCACCAACAAGTGAATGTATAAATAAATTTGGGTATATTTACATGAATCTAGGGAAATGTTATTCAGTGATAAAAAATAACTTAGGATTGAACCTTTCACATATATGGGTCAATTCTTAAAACATTATGATGAGTTAAAAAAAGCCAGAAATTAAAACGTGTACTTCGCATGATTCCATTTAATTGAGGCTCAAAAACAGGCAAATTAATTTATGGTGTTAGAAATAAGAAACACGCCTGCTTTGGCAGAGGTGAAGGATTGATGGAAAAAGATCATGAAAGAATTAGGATGATGGAAATTTTCTATACCTTGATTGGAGTGGTGGTTTCATGGGAATATACATTTGTGAGAAGGCATTATACTGTACAGTTAAAAATTGTGCATTTACTGCCCAATAGTACCCCCTTATTCATGGGTGTATCTTCCAAGACCTTCAGTGGATGCCTGAAACTGAAGATAGTACTGAACCCTATATGTTTCTATGTAGTCATTAGCTGTACAACAAAGTTTCAGTCAAGGATAGACCACATATATGACAGTGATCTCCTAGATTATAATGGAGCTGAAAAATTCCTATTACCAGCGATTGTAATAGCCGTTGTAATGTTGTAGTGCAATGCGTTACTCATGTGTATGTTCTGATGCCAGTGCAAACAAACCTACTGTGCTGCCACTTGTATAAAAGTATAACATGTACAATTATGTACAGTATATAATACTTGATAATAAATGACTGTTACTGATTTATGCATTCATTATACTATATTTTTACCATTATTCTACTGTACTCCTTCTCCCTGTTACAAAAAAAAAAAAAAAACATTAACTGTAAAACAGCCTACGTCATGTCCTTCAGGAGGTATTTCATATCAAGGCATTATTATCACAGAAATGACAACTCCATAGGTGTTATTGTCCCTGAAGAACTTCAGTGGGATAAGATGGGAGGTTGGAAGACAGTGACACTGATGATCCTGACCCTGTGTAGGCCTAGGCTAATGTGTGTATTTATGTCTTACTATTTAACAAAAAGTTTAAAAAGTAAAAATAAATATTTTTAAAATAGAAAAAGCTTATAGAATAAATAGATTAAAAATATTTTCTACATCTGTATAATGTGAATTTAAAGCTAAGTTTTATTACAAAAAAAGCCAAAAAGCTTAAAAAATGAAAAAGTTTATAAAGTAAAAATGTTACAATAAGCTAAGATTATTTTATTACTAAAGAAAGAAAAATATTGTTTTGTGAATTGAGTGTAGCCTAAGTATACAGTGTTCACTAATTTTATAGTAATATAGAGTAATGTCCTAGGCCTTCACATTGACTCACTACTCATTCACTGACTCACCCAGAGCAACTTCCAGTTCTGCAAGTTTCATTCACTGTGAGTGCCTCATACAGGTGTTCCATGTGTTATCTTTTACACCATATTTTTACTATACTTCTTCTATGTTTAGATACACACATGCTATCATTGTGCTACAAATGACTATGGTTTTCAGTACAGTAACAGGCTGTACAGGTTGTCACCTAGGAGCAATAAATAGGCTGTACCATACAGACTACGTGTATAATGGCTATACCATCTCGGTTTATGTATGTACACTTTTCAATGTTTGTACAATGATAAAATCACCTACTGCTGCATTTCTCAGAATGTATTTCTATCATTAAGTGACATTAAGACTAGGCCAGGCAGGGTATCTCATGCCTGTAATTCCAGCACTTTGGGAGCCCAAGGTGAGTGGATCACTTGAGGTCAGGAGTGCGAGACCAGCCTGGCCAACATGATAAAATCCCATCTCTACTAAAAATAAAAAATGTAGCTGGACTTAGTGGCAGATGCCTGTAATCCTAGCTACTGAGGAGGCTGAGTATTGCTAGAACCCGGGAGGTAGAGGTTGCTGTGAGCTGAGATGGTGCTGCTGCACTCCATTTTGGGCAATAGAGTGAGACTCAATCTCAAAAAACAAACAACAACAAAAAAGTGACATTAAGACTGTACATTCATATCTGTAATAAACTTTAGTTTGTAAATTAGGTGCATTAAGAGATTAACAACAATAACTAATAATAAAATGGAACAATTATAACAATATATTGTAATAAAAGTTATGTGAATGTAATCTCTATCTCACTGCACTATACTCAGCCTTCTTTTCGTGAGAATGTGAGATGATAAAATGCCTACATAATGAGATGAAGTGATGTGAATGATGTAGGCATTGTGATGTAGCATCAGGCTACTATAATTGACCCTCTGTGTCTGTATAAGTAATCTAGAGAGGATTTAAAGTACACTGGAGAATGTGAATAGGTTATATGCAAATACTATCCCACTTTATATAAGAAGTTTGAACATCCTTGGCTTTTCATAGCCAAGGAGGGTCCTGGAACCAAACCCTGAAAGAAGGAGACAATGCAAAGTTTCACCACACTACTCATAACTGCAAACAATTTAAAACAGAAATTACTTGTTTCTGGAATTTTCTATGTATTATTTATGGACTGAGGTTGACTACATGTAGCAAAAACTGAAGAAGAATGAAACCTCAGAAAAGGAGGCACTGCTGTATGTAAATTCTACCTCAATAAATGTTTTAAAGTTCTGGTGAACATTTTCCTTTCCTCTCTTCATCTTCTGTCACATCAAATACTATCATAAAGAAAGAAATCTAGGAAGTGAGTGAGGTACCAACTTACATCCTCCCCCACTGCTTTTTATTTTATTCCCTAAATGATAATTTGACAAGTTCTTACTGTCTGCTAGTCATTATATTAAGCACCATGTATACAAAGTCCATTAATAAATGATTTCTATACTCACAGTATTCAAGTCTGAAAAGGGTACCACTAATTAGCCTGGGTACTCTCTACTCCATCTAGCTCAAACCAGCTTGTGGATTCCAACTAGTATTATTTATACATTATGTCACTGTGTTTTCCACATCCATGGCCAGCTACTCTTAAATGTTGGAAAACCAGTTTTACTTCCTTCCTTTGACTCTGGAAGTAATTTGGTGGAATAGAGAGAGTGTCTCAAGTGGAATTCATTGCATTGCCTTAATCCAATTGCTGATCTTGATGTCTGTGTCAGAAACCGCCCTGTGACCTCAGGGTGATAAATGTGGATACTGCACGCATAGTCCAATGATAGACAAAAAGTCAAGGCCAGAATGTGAATACCCATGTACTGGCCTATATATTTTAATTTTTATCTTGAAAGCTATGGTAGGCTATTACAGTTTTTAAGCAGAAAGACAAGTTCAGTTTGCCATAGGAGGGATCATTTGTCATAGTGAGAGGAAAGGCTTAAGAATGAGAATATCAAATGTAGGGAGACAACTGTATGGCTATTGTATTCAATCAATCAAGAAATGAGGAGAGGCTAAATTAAATTAGGGTGGTAGATTGGAGACATGTGAGAAATGTTAAGAAAGAATAGACATAAATGGTGATAATGGAGGTTACACGCAAAGCACTTTTCTAAGAGGGTTTTAGGTTCTGGCTTGAGTGACTGGGTTGATAGTAGTGTCATTTTCCATGATAGAGTGTAAAAAACAACTCTTTTCACCTGGGATTTGGGTTAAGTTCAGTGCTGGGCTAAGTGTCAGATGATTGTGGAATATCTCAGGGAGGTTTACAGCAAGTAGCTGGTTAGTCCAAAGTAGAGCTGAGAAGGCCAGACTGGAGATAGGTGTGTTTTGGGAGTAACACACTTACAAATGGTAGTTGAACCTACTGAGATTATCCAAGTGGAATGTTGCATTTCAATAACAGTGGGGCAATGAATGAATACTAAACCTGTACTTTTAAATGAGGGAGTTAAAAAAAGATAAGACAATAAAAATCAACCTGAGATATAATGGTCACTAAGATAGGAGGAAAATCAGAAATGATATAAAAGCCACCAAGGGAGAAACAAGCAGAGATAGTCAATGCTGCACATGGGCTGATTCCTCTTCCCAACCAACATTAGGAAAGCAGGGTCCATGCAGCCCAGATTAACACTGTTATTGTCTGAATGTCTGTGTCCTGCCAAAGTTCATATGTGAAATCCTTAACCCCAAGGTGATGATATTAGGAAATGGGGTCTTCGGGAAGTGATTAGGGCACTGCCTTCAAGAATGTGATTAATTCCTTTCAACCTAAAAGGAAGAAGCTGAAGCAAAATTACTATAAGTAGACAGTTTATTTGGGTTAAGCTTGAGAGTTGCAATCCAGGAGCATAGATTCAAGTTGCCCCGAATATACACTCTGATTATTGAGCAATGGGTTACAAGTGGAGTTTTAAAGGGAAAGAAGAGGCAGTTCCTGAGTTGTTTATTAAGAATCTAAGGAACAAAATGATTGATTGATTGGCTATATATTGTTCTTTGTATCACATATTCCAGGAACATGAAGATAACTGCTGAGGCAGCTAGTTGGGAATAAAAATTCTTTTAAATAATTTCCCCCAGGCATGGGTGACGGAAATGGAGGGGCGTGACTGAAGTCCCATACTCATTTCTTCCTTGGTGTCCATAACCCATATAACTCAAACTACTGTAAGATATTTTTCTTTTCTCATTTCCCATCCAATGATAAAAAAATCTTCCCATGGAAGCATTGATAATAAATCTCTACTTAGGTTATAGAGATAGAGGTTCTCATCCCTTGGTACTGGGAAGGCCCATTCCTGGATAGTCTTCAGTCAAGCCACTGATTTATATAATTGCTATTGCTTGTTAAATCACCTTTAATCTTGGAATTTCATGTTTTTTATTTTCTCAGAAGAAGTAAAACAATGAGAGATACATCTACTCCACTGGAGATTAGATTTTAGTAAAATAATAAAAATTCAAAAACAATGGTTAGGGCTGAAATCTATTAACAAGTGCACATAATTGTACTTTCTCTATAGTTCCCATTTTTACCAAAAATAAATCTGAGTAGAATCAAGTTACTTGCAAAATAAGTAGTAGTATTATACTTAGCCTGATTATTTGCATAAAGGTCAATAAGAAGAGTCATTGATCATATACACTTTTAAAGTTGGTGTTGCAAAAATTTTTATAGGGAATTTCAAATTCAACTTTTAAAAGCCTCAAGTTTAGGAACCCAAGCCTAGATATACTATTAAACTGTACTTGTACTATACGAATTGGGTGAATTCTTCTCTTCTCTAGATCCGCAAAATATTAGAGCTTCCTGGGTCTATTTTACTGCAAGTTCAGAAAACTTGAAAGAGAATCGTGAAGACAAGGTACCACACCTGGCTTTACACAGGGCTTTTTATCAGGTCTATAAAAATCAACTTCAATTCTTCAAAGCAGTCTGGTCAGATAATACGTCACTTTTATCAAGGTCATGTCAAGTGGCCTTGATAAAACAACCAGTGTCTCCAAGTATGTCCTGTTACAGAAAACAGATTCATGTTGAGCTTATGCAAATAACCGGATTATCATAAAATCAAAATGCTCACAAATAGTTTCCAAGTTTTGGAAAAATCAGATAGAGGCAAATGTTTCAATTTTGCTCACAAAGATATATTTTACACAATAGTTATAAGCTATAAATAGCTCAAATGAAAATGTTTTCCTGGCTCTGGAAAACAAAATATAAAAATAATCAGCAAAGTTTCAAATGAAAAGCTATAGAAATCATGTCACTCCTAATCAATTTAGTCTCTTGTAATTAATTTTTGTTCTATTTGATGTTGGGTTAACAAGCTTCATGAATGAATCAGTTTATTATATGATCTCCAAACTTAAAACTTGTATTCAAGAATACATTTCAGGGTCCTTTACCATGAATTTCCTTGAAAAAAAAAAAAAGGCAAAGTTTGGACTGTAGCCAATTGTAAACCACAATTAACAAGAAAATTTGGTCATTTATGTGACATGTAACAATTTCTAACAATAACTATACTAATGTCTAATAACATATATAGACATATCAAAATTTTAGGAATATAATAAAAGTTTGGAACACATATTAATAACATCCATATAAATATAACTCAAAGAAAGTTAAACACAATCTCTTATTTGACAGTGTTTTTAATAAGATTCTAACATACCACATAAGTCTAATAAGAACCTAATAAGCCTTTTGGTCTTCCAGGGGTTGTTTTAGAAAGGACTTAATTCTAGAATTTAAAATTTTATTTTTGGAAGCATATCAAATATTAAAGGTTTAAAACACTTGATAAAAATAGGATCCTAGGTCACTCTAAAATAATAGCCATTCAATTAACCAAAATGATAATTCAGAAACTTTTATCTTTGATAGAATACTCAGCTTTTTAAACAATCAAAATACCTAATAAAGACAGCAGGAGATCAATAGAATCTGTCTTTCTCATTTTATCTTTTATTTTGCCGTTTACTAAAAAGGTGAATATCTTTTATGATCACTTATGACTATTATGTGAAAATTCTGTACAAAAGAGAAAACCAGATTCTCTCTTTGCATCAGCATATTAGCAAAAACTTGTAAACAAATTCATCCAATCTCAACTAGCCTTGACCAAAAAAGATAAGATTTTCACAAACCTTGCAAAACTAACAATTTTCAATTAAAAAGCAGATCAGTACTCTAAGAAAATCCTGTTATTCCAATACAGGCTCTCAGACTCTCTCTGTCAGCATGATTTTGATATTAGTTATAAATATTTAGAAAAACTAAGTATTCCTCTTCTAATTTTAGCCAATTGAATCACATACTGAAACTTTCACAAGATTAATCTTTCACAAACTTTCTACAAATTGTTTAAACCATCAGTTTTGTCCTATATTTCCTTTTTATTTTGGCATTCTTAGAAATAAAATGTACTCACCTTTTCCTCTTATAATTTCAAACACACAGTTGTCTCTCACAAAAAGGAAAAAAATTAATCTCTCTTCATCTTTCTTTACATATTACTTTCTTTATATACTCTATATAAAATTGTTTCTCTTATACTTAATTTTAATTACACATATTAACTACAATTTTAACTCTTAGTAATCCTATCTTCCAGTGAAAAACCCAAAAGTAGGTAATTTTGAACTGTTTTATATCAGAACTGTTTTATATCAGAATTTATAGATAAAATCATTCCATAATTTCTAGAAAGATGTTTTCACAATTTTTGTTTATTAAAAGATCTAAATATATTTAGATTTTCTATATCATATACATAACTCAGACAATTTATGGCTTTCTTTTTTTTGAGATGAAGTCCTGCTCTGTTGCCTAGGCTGGAATGCTGTGGTACCATCTCAGCTCACTGCAACCTCTGCCTCCTGGGTTCGAGTGATTCTCCCGCCTCAGACTCCAGAGTAGCTGGAATCACAGGCGCATGCCACCATACCCTGGCTAATTTTTCTGTTTTTAGTAGATCTGGGGCTGGTCACAAACTCCTGACCTCAGGTGATCCACCCACGTTGGCCTCCCAAAGTGCTGAGATTACAGGTATGAGCCACCATACCCCACCATTTGATGATGTTTTAAACTTAATTTAACATAACTTTAAGTTATTCAAAAAGATGTTTAAAACTGTGAATAGCTAATGTATAGGCTTTAATCCCATTACTTTTTTTTTTTTTTTTTTTTGAGAGGAAGTCTCGCTCTTATTGCCAAGGCTGGAATGCAGTGGTGCAATCTCAACTCACTGCAATCTCCACCTCCCAAGTTCAAGTGATTCTCCTGCCTCAGCCTCCTGAGTAGCCGGGATTATAGGTGCCTACCTCCATGCCTGGCTAATTTTTGTACTTTTGGTAGAGATGGAGTTTAGTCACATTGGCCAGGCTGGTCTCTAACTCCTGACCTCAGGTGATCTGCCTGCCTTGACCTCCCAAAGTGCTGGGATTACAGGCGTGAGGGAGTGCACCCAGCCAATTTATTAATTCTTAACAATTATGCTTGAATAGCTTATTTTAAAAAGCTAGACATCAACTCAAGTTATTTCTTTGTTAATCATTTGTACTGCCTGTAAAACCCTAAAGTTAAAATGCATAAATATTTTTGCTGGTAGAAGGCATGGTTGCTTTCCTTAAACCAACAAACTAGTTTTATTTACCAAATATTCACCAGTCATGTGAACTAAAAGACATTTGAATTGGTTTCTATTTTTCTGATAAAATATTTGATTCAAGTACTTTTTATTTGTTTTAAAGCCACTAATTAGGGTTCTTTCATATATTTTGGCAGTGAAATATTACATACATGACCTATATAAACAGACATATAGGAACACAGAAGCAAATCTTGTAGCTATATAGGGTTCTTCATTTGGCAGTTTTCAAATAATTTTCTTTCCCCCTTTAGATGACCAATTTCCTGATTACCTATGCCATTGCTCTAAATAATTGTTAGCTAGGCAACCCTAAATTTGCATTTTCAAAGACATGACTCAGGTAAAAATGTATATCCCATAGGGGTAGAACTTAGATCTAAACACCTTTATTTGTGGAAATAGAAATGACCAGTCAAGACAAAATCGTGAGGAAAAGTAGCTTAAAATGAGGTAAAGTTTGGCATGTAAATTTAAAGCCAAAGACTCTCCCGTTGTAGATTTCTAATGGCTTGCTGGGCATGGTGGTTCATGCCTGTAATCCCAGCACTTGTGAGGCCAAGGTGGGAGGATCATTTGAGCCCAGGAGTTCAAGACCAGCCTGGGCAACAGAGTGAGACCCTATCTCAAAAAAACAAGCAAGAACAACAACAACAAAAAACAACAACAACGAAGTTTCTAATGGCTTGGATGCAGGGAAAAGCTGTTATTGCAAATGGAGATTTCCTTTACAGATGGGAATTTCTTTTTTACAAAAAGCTTCAAAATAATCAGCTAAATGCCTGAAAGTCATATTTTGGAGACCAATCTAGTTGGATAGGTGATCTTTTCAACGTAGTTTGTTTCTTTCTTAGATTACTAACTTCAAGGTGGAGTGCTTTAATGTGTAGGGCAAAGAAAGCTTACAGTTTCCAGGGTCTAATATTTGAATTTGAAAAGTAGGTACAGCTGGAAGGCAAATCACCTGCACGTTTAAAAATCAAGGATCCCACTTTTACACTGAATTTTGGGTCGCAAAAAGAGGGAAAAGCCATGAGACTGGGCTACACAAGCTTCTATAGTACATGCCACTAAAAAGACATTTCTCTAAGTGTTTAAGCAGTTCCTTTCTTATCTAAGTGCACAAAGACATAGGTACCCCCCCCCGCAGTTACATCCATTCATTGCAACTGCTGTCAGCCATTTTCAAAAGTGCTGCTTTCACAGGTGACTTGTCAGCCATTGCACACGAAAAAGTCAAGTTGTCGCTTACAATACAAAGTAATCCCTGGAGATCAGGTAACAGTGCAAAATAGAGCAGAGCTATTTTTAAACTGAGAAGAAATTCCCCAGAACTCTTCAGACTTTACAAGGAAAACAGAAAACCTCACAAAGTGGGTGGGATGAGTGGTGCTTTCTTCTATATTTTTCAAGGTACCTCAGAGTTATTAGTTGTCTCCTCTAGATTTCTTTATGTGGTATCAAAATGGCAAAAGGAAAGAGGAGTGGAAGTGAAAGAAAATAAAAGAACAAATCTTAGAGGAACGAATTTTGGGAGATAAGCTTTCTAAAACATCAATACAGTGGCTTATGCCTGTAATCCCAACACTTTGGGAGGCCAAGCGGGGTGGATCCCCTGAGGTCAGCAGTTTGAGACCAGCCTGGCCAACATGGTAAATCCTCATCTCCATTAAAAATACAAAAATTAGCCAGGTGTGGTGGCAGACGCCTGTAATCCTAGCTAGTAAGGAGTTTGAGACAGGAGAATTGCTTGAACCTGGGAGACGGAGGTTGCAGTGAGCTGAGATCACGCCATTGCACTTCAGACTGGGTAACGAGCAAAACTCCATCTCAAAGACAAACAGACAAAAAACATCAATACAGTTTTACATTTTTCTCAGCAAAAATCATGCTAACAAGTTAGTGTAACCACCCAAGGTGTTCACGTTGCCCCGCTGCCTAGACAGAGCCAATTCATCAAGACAGGGGAATTGCAATAAAGAATAATTGACACAGAGCCAGCTGTGTGGGATACCAGAGTTTTATCATTACTCAAATTAGTCTCCAAGAGCATTCCGGAGCAGAGGGTTTTTTTGTTTGTTTTGTTAGTTTGTCCTGTTTTGAGATGGAGTTTTGCTCTTGTTGCTCAGGCTGGAGTGCAATCGTGCAATCTCGGCTCACCCCAACCTCTGCCTCCCAGGTTCAAGTGATTCTCTTGCCTCAGCCTCCCAAGTAGCTGGGATTACAGGCGCAAGCCACCACTCCTGGCTAATTTTTTGTATTTTTAGTAGAGACAGGGTTTCACCATATTGGCCACGCTGGTCTTGAACTCCTGACCTTGATCCACCCACCTCAGCCTCCCAAAGTGCCAAGATTACAGGTGTGAGCCACCGTGCCTGACCTGGGGAGCAGTTTTTAAGGATAACTTGGTGGGTTGGGGGAAGTCAGTGAGCCAGGAGTGCTGACTGGTCAGGGATGCGTCAAAGCTGTCTTCTTGTGCTGAGTTAGTTCCTGGGTGGGGACCACAAGATCAGATGAGGCAGTTTATTGATCTGAGTGGTGCCAGCTGCTCCATCAAGTACAGAGTCTGAAAAATATCTCAAGCACTGGTCTTAGTAGCAGTTTAGGGAAGGTCAGAATCTTGAGGCCTCCAGCTGCATGACTCCTAAACCATCATTTCTATTCTTGTGGCTAATGTTAGTCCTATAAAGGCAATCTAGTCCTGAAGTAAGAAGGTGGTTTGCTTTGGGAAAGGACTGTTACCTTCTTTGTTTAAACTGTAAACTATAAACTAAGTTTCTCCCAAAGTTAGTTCAGCCTACACCCAGGAATGAACAAAGATGCCTTGGAGTTTAGAAGCAAGATGGTCGGGTAAGTTAAATCTCTTTCCCTGTCTCAGAATTTTGCAAAGGCAGTTTCAATAGTAAGCAAACAGAAGGGTGAAAAACATTTAAAAGGGGGTTTTAGTCAAAAGAAAAAATTTCCAGAAACAGGATCCAAAAGAAAAAAAGCTGAAAGATTTTAGAGCCTAAAATCAGCTTTTAATTAAGCTAACTTCTCATAGAGCTATAGAAAAAAAATCTTTTCAAATCTCTTACCAGATTTTAGGAGGGACAAACATAAACTAGGTCTCTAATTCAGTTTGGTTCTAAAACCAGTTTTCCTAAATGTGTGTGCAAATTATTTCAGACATTTCAAATAATCTATATGATGGCTCTGATTCTTATGACTATTCAGGGTTAAGTATTTTCCTATTTACAAAAGGATACCGCATAATGTTATACATAAATTCATCTGATTTTTTTTAAAGTGTTTGATTTTGAAGTTTGATTTTTCATAATTCAGAAGCTTTTCAAAAGTGATTGAGGCCAGGAATGTATTTAGGGTTGAGGTGTGATGTATCTTGGACTACTCTAACTGCCAGACAGTAGCAGAGTGCTCAAAGTATGGAGGACAAGACTCTCATATTATGCTTATGGAGAATAGCAAATGGGGGCACACTTTTCAGTTACAAACTAAGAGGAGTTGGTCAGAAATGAAAAGCTAAGTCTGAAGTTTCAAACAATAGAAAACAGCTGCAATCTTAAAAGCATGCTGTGTAAAATGAAACCACCGGTGCCTACTTGCCAAACCCTTGACCTAAATGTCCTCTGTGAGACACAGGCAGAAGAAAAGGCTCTGGTTCTCTGCAGAGCTCTTTATCTGAATCTCCTGTCTGAAGACAGAGACCAAAAATCTCACTCTTAAGGAAAAGAGAGGGTTTGAAAACAACTCTAATAAAGTCTAGATCTCCAATCAGAGAGTTGGGGGTTTGAATTCAGGAGAACTCACCTGAAATACCCAGTGAAACTTCTACAGATGAAGAGTTTGTGCTGTTCCAAGTGCTACTTTCATGGGAAGTACCAGGCCAGGCACGGTAGTTCATGCCTGTAATCCCAGCACTTTGGGAGGCAAGGCGGGTGGATCACTTGATGTGAGGAGTTCAAGACTAGCCTGGCCAACATGGTAAAACCCCATCTCTACTTCAAATACAAAATTAGCCAGGCATGGGTGGTGCATGCCTGTAATCCCAGCTACTCAGGGGAGGCTGAGGCAGAAAAATTGCTTGAACCTGGGAGGCGGAGGTTGCAGTGAGCCAAGGTCGTGCCACTGCACTCCAGCCTGGGTGACAAGAGTGAAACTGTCTCAAGAAAAAAAAAGAAGTGCCAGGTAGTCAGCAGGAGTCACTCTGAGTCCTGCCAGCTACATCAGATATGTCAACCTAAAAGGAAAATGCTGAGGCAAAAATTAATATAAGTAGAGCGTTTATTTGGGCCAAACTTGAGAATTAACAATTCAGAAGCATAGATCCTATTGCCCTGAATATAAACTCTGATTAGAAGCAGTTACCGGTAAATTTTTAAAAGAAATAAAAAAGAGGCAGTTCCTGAGGTATTTGCCAAAAATTTATATTGAAATAACATAAGCTATTGATTGACTATACATTGTTCACTGTGTTATAAATTCTAGCAACATGAAGATAATGGGGCCACAGCGGGGGCAGGGGAAATTTGACTGAAATCTGAAGTCCCACACTCATGTGAACCTGCATATCTCACATAGCCCAGATTGCTCTGAGCTGTTTTCTCTTTTCTTTTTCTCATGCCCTTCTAAAAGAGACTCCAGAGAGCTCCCTCCTCCCTTCCATCATGTAAGGTTGTAGTGAAAAGACAGCAGTCTAGGAAGCAGGCACTCTCCAGACATCAACTCTGCTGGCACATTCACCCTGGACTTTACCAGTTTTTAGAACTGAGGAATAAATTATTGTTGTTTATGAATCATCCAGTTTATGGTATTTTGTTATAGCATCCTGAATGGACTAAGACACTTAATGGATTACTTGGTAGAAACTTATATTTGCTGGAAAGTAGAGATGGAGACATCTTACCATGGCTGAATTTATATACCTTCACAAGCCGCCTTCCTCTTTCTTTAATATGCTGTTTGATTAATCTGGTAACTAATTTCCTCCATATACCACAATGACTCAGCAAAGTGGGCAGTTGCTACCTCCAGTTCACAGAGGACTAAGTTAAGATTCGGGGATATTTAATAAACTGCTTAGGTTTTAATGGGCAGAGCCAGGATTTGAAGCAAAGTCTTGTAAGTCCAAACATTTTTCTACTACATCATGATACATCAATCCTACTTCTACCAACCTCTTTGTAAGAAGGGGAGTACTAGGCTGGGTGTGGTGGCTCAGGCCTGTAATTCCAGTGCTTTGGGAGGCCGAGGTGAATGGATCACTTGAGGCCAGCAGTTAACAACCAGCCTAGACAGCATGGTGAAACTTTGTATCTACTAATAGTACAAAAATTAGCCAGGGGTAGTAGAGTGGCACTTGCCTGTAATCACAGCTACTTGGGAGGCTGAGGCCCAAGAATGGCTTGAGCTCTCAGGAGGCAAAGATTGCAGTGAACCGAGATTGCACCAATGCACTTCCAGCCTGAGTGACAGAGCAGCAAGACTCTGTTGAAGAAGAAGGAGAAGAAGGCGAGTGCTACAAAAACTGTAAGTCTGGCAAAACAAATTGCAAGTATTTTTACTCACAAATTATAAATGACAAGTTTGACATATATATATTGAGAGTCTTTCTCTGTCACACAGGCTGGAGTAGAGTGGCACAGTCACCATTCACTGGACCCTAGAACTCCCGGGCTCAAGTGATTTTTCCAGCTTCCTAAGTAGCTGGGACCACAGGCATGTGCTACCATGCTGCCCTAGTCTTAATAATGATTTTGGCAAATTCTTAACAAAACTGATGCCAAGGTTTTATCTTTTTCCTTAGGACACTGAGAAAATGTATAAAGAAATAACAGCTCACAACTATTGAGTGCTTGCTGGGGCCAAGGCAGTTGTAGCTCTTTTATTCCCCTTAACAACCCTGTAATACATCCTGGTCTGGGACAATCTTCTCAATCAGGGAGGATTACTTGAGCTCAGGAGTTCGAGACCAGCCCTCACAACATAGGAAGACCCTGTCTCCACTAAAAATTAAAAAATTAGCCAGGCACGATGGCATGTACCTGTAGTCCCAACTAAGGAGGTTTTATAGGATGGTTGGGATGAAGCTGGTATTATAATTGTCATTTCAGCTGTAGAGATGAGGAAAGTAAAACCAGAGAGATGAAGTATTATGCCCAAGGTTTTTTATAGCTATGGCCAAGTGT
Organism: Cacajao melanocephalus; assembly: GCA_963573385.1. Lineage (NCBI taxonomy): Eukaryota > Metazoa > Chordata > Mammalia > Primates > Pitheciidae > Cacajao > Cacajao melanocephalus. Next base: position 18,354 of record CAUYLG010031523.1, on the reverse strand, counting down.
ATGTATATAGAGAATCCAGGATTCAAGTTCAGGAAAAGCAAAGTCATGCTGCCTAATTAGCATTCAGTGAGACCTGGGAAAACTACCTAGATTCATAAGCTTCAAAATAGTGTGCTGATTGAAGTGTTATATTGCCTAATGTTCATTATTAGAAACTTATTCCTTGGGGATTAACTTTGCTTACTCCACACATCACCCATCAATATCAGCTCATTTTTACCTTTATGTGAATCACATTCAAAGAAGAGGCAACTAATGGTGGGAGGTGGGAGTGTAAGGGGATAGTGTGTTGAAGAAAGATGGAGGGGAGCATAAAGAGATAAAGTGAGATTTTTGCCTAGGATTTTTCCAGCTTAAACAGAGTTTTTCATAAACAGATAAGAAAGGAGTGGCAGAGCTCAGCCTTAGAATTCAAGGCTCAATGCTAGCTTTTAATCTACCCAATAGAGCAAAACTGCTTTCCCTTTTTATTTGTTCTGCTGCTTAAATTTCCTAAATGTGGGGGCATAGTTATTCACCTTAATTTAATATTCTGCTTGTGAGACTGGATTTTGGCAAACCATGACTAATTACCTTTGGTCTCTAGGAAGCAGAATAACAGAGTCCATAGCTCTACAAATTTCAGCTGCAACATAAAAGGAAGCTCATAAAATCTGACGGGTTGTTTACAGTTAACTAAGAAAGGAAATGGCCTAATTTGCCAAATAAGAAAACATGTCTGTCCCTTCCATGTTCATCTGCTAAAATAGAGCATGAACAAATCCTATTACGAGTGCTCTGAAAATGATTCAGCTCTACACTTTATGCCTTTTTTTCATATCTTTTAGTCACTTTGGTTTTTTTCTCTGCACTCCCATTTAAAAAAAAGAAATAAAAATCAAGGTCTAAAGCTTCAACCTACTTTTTTTTTTAACCACTTCATAATTCTAGGGAAAGGTTTTCCTATAGAAAACCATTTATATCAGTTAAATTGATACCTTTAATTTTAAAATGTAAGACTATGTTCACATAGTCTTCGCATCAATTTTAAAATGTAAAATTCACATCAATTTTAAAATGTAAGACTATGTTCACATCTCCAAAACACTTGCTCTATATGATATCAAACATCTTGAAAAACTGAAAGACAGATTCCTAAGTGCATTAAAAATATTTCGTGGACCTGGAAACTGATCTCTTAAGTTATATCCTTGATTTGAAATTCTGTATTTTCTAGTAACATCATGTGTATTCTATAAAACATGAAAATGAAGTTAAAGAATCCATTATATCAGCTGTAGACATAAAGTGGTAAAGAATGACTCTGTAGCAAAGTACTAGAAAATATATACCCTAATCAGAGCTATTACCTCCAGTAGTAAATTTGAGCTCCTTGACTTACTCAGTTGTATCCTCTTAAGTTTAAATGTTAATGTCTCATTGGCCTGCACCTTCTTCAGGTGCTACCTGAGCAACACAACAAACAGGAAGAAGATGGCCCTTCCAATTGGTCATAAACGCTCTGAAGCCATTTATATCTAAACAAAGGCACGTGTCCTAGCATTCTCCCAACTGCCCCGTGGAGTGAGGCACAGATTTCTTGTTCCATCTAAGCTGTTATTACTGTTAATTTTCTTATTAATACCTCTATGCTTCTAAAAACACAGTATAATGCTGTGAAGAGAAAGTTAACAAGTGATTTCTGACACATTAAAACTATAATTGGGATGGCAATAGTTTGAATTGGAGGTCCACACAGAATATATGTCTTCCTCCTGCTTAAAACCATTCAGTGGCTCCCTATTGCCTCAAGGGTAAGGTCCAAATTCCTTAATATGGCATAAATGCTTTTATAATCTATCTGCAACCTATTCTTCCAGTCTAATCTCTTCTACTATCTTACACTGACACTGTACTGCTGCAGAAAACATCTAGCTCTTCTTTGAATAGATCATGGACTTTTATCTCCCAGCTTTTGTGCACACCTTCTGCTAAATAAAGTCCTATGGAAAGCAGCATCACATGGTGATGAAGAGCACAGCATCTGCTATCGGATTGTTTTGGTTGAATCCTGGCTGTATCACATATTAGCTGTGTGATCTCAGATAAGTTATTCATCATCTATGCCTCAGTTTTCTTATCTATGAATTTAGGAAAACAATTGTGCTGCTTTCATAGGATGGTTGCAAAGACAAATGGAGTCAATTCTTATGATGATCTTAGAAGAGTACTTCCCCCTTTATGGTGCTTTTCCTTAGTTAATTATTTGTTTTTCCGTTATTACATTGATATCTTTTTAATTATTTTATTTTTTTACTCATACCTTACCAATTTGCACCTTATTGGGATTGTCCTGATATTTCCTGTGCCTAAAACAGATTATAAGAGGCTTTCAATGACTGATTTAACTTTATGCCAAATATAGCTATACTAACATTATTTTTATGAAAAATAATATGCTATGATTGTGGTATTTAAAATATCTGATGTGTATATCGAAGAAGTAGCAGTAGGCTAAATACCAAGTTATTTGGAGTTATCTCAGAGTTATAGGATTATGAGTGTTTTTTATTTTCTTTCTTTTTAGTTTTCTGTAGTTTGTAAACAATTTACAGTAGTATATAAAAATGGTATAAATATTGAAAATGTTCTTTATGATTTGGCTGATTTAGTGGGATATAATATAGTTGATAACTTTTTTTTTTACTAGAAATACTTTCTGCTCTTGGCTTTCATAATATCATCTCTCCAGATTTTGCTCCAGTATCTCTGTCATCTATTCCTTGGTCTCATTATAAGCTCACTTTTCTGAACTACGTCATTTAATGTTAGAAATTATCAGGATTCTTTTCTAGGTTCACAATTCTATGTCTTTTCATCTAGGGAATTCCATGGACTTCCATGACTTCACTTATAATTTATAATCTGAATGCTCTATTTCTAGAGCTCTCACATTGCTTCTCATTTCAAGATTCTCATATTCAACCATCTGTTTGACATTTGGATAGCTCACAGTCATCTCAGACTTAATATGTACAAAACCTCCACTCTTCTCTGTAAATGACACCACCTTTCACCCGTCTCAAGCTAGAAAGCTGGTGATTGTCCTTGACAATTCTCTCTCCCTCCACCTCACATCCACTTCATCAGCTGGTGCTGATGACTCTACCTTATAAATGACTCTCAAATCCATCCACATAACTGCATCTTCACTGCTAATATTGTTTTCTAAGTTACAAACATTTCTTTTGTATTACTTTAATTGCCTTCTAATTGGTCTCTCTCAATTTTTCTGAATCTATTTCTTGTGTATCACCAAAATTACCATCACTTTCATCAAACATGAAGCCCTAAAATGTGCAAAATACTGTGCCAAACACTGTAGACAGTGAATTTAATTATGAGCATGGGCTCTGCTACTGATAAATTCACAGACTTGCTGGGGATGAGGGAGAGTAAAGGGGAAAAGGGAAAAGATGGATCAATAAATTATCTGACTACTAACAATTTCACATTAATTACGTATCTCTCATGGTTTGAGGCCAGAATAACCAGTGGCTTATAGGCAATTCTAATTCTATCTAAATGTTAAAAATCAAACTCTTTTTCTCCAGATATACTAGTACCAGCATATGCATTATTTTATTGAATGTTTACAGTAACTCTCTGACAAAGGAAAAAATTATCCTACCATTTAAAGCTAAGGAATTAGTTTGCCTAAATACGGAAGATGGCAAAATCAGCCAATGTTTCATTTTGCATAAGTTACAATTGTCTATTTAGAGCAAAAGCCTAAAACTTTTGTGTGGGTGGCATGTGAGTTGTGAGATGTAGTTCATGGGTAGAAGTGGACACTGCATATGCAGGGGGTCATTTGTGTTGGTAAGCTCGGCAGAAGCTGAATGCTTATAACACAGGTGGTTAATTCAAACATAATTTAGTAAAATTTTAAAGTTACTGGGAACATGGAGATTATATAATCCAACACTCCAGTTGTAAAGAACAAAACATCAAAGTTGGAAGGTTAAATGATTTACTTGCCTGATTATACAATAGGCCTTTGGGAGACCTGGAACACACATCCGACTCTTATAACTCACAACCCATGCTTACTCCAATACACATTTCCTCACTGCTTTATTTCAAGCTTTTTAGGACTCCCCATACCTTTCTTTTAAATTGCAAGCTTGTTGTGATTTTTAAATACATTTAAATGTAATAAGCGTATTTGTAAGTTTTCTGTACTTTGCATCCAAAAGTAGCTTGTTATACCTTGATCTTGGAATTTAAATGTTGATATATGAGGAACACGATAATTGAGAAAGTCTTCACAGGGTGTTAGGAACAGACTAATGATATTAATAAAATAAAAACAGTTCAGGAAGAGATTTTGAATGACAAGAATTTGGCTGAGGCTGCTTCTAACTAAATCAGGTCTAGGCTTAAGGCAAACAAACAAAAAGCCAGGGCCAGGAGATAGACTGCTAAGGGGGTTAGAGGTTCTTACAGAAAATGCAGCGCTTCTGGCTTGCTCCCAGAGAGAAGCATTAGGCCACACTGAAAGTCTCCTTAGAGTTTCAGGATAATACTTTGGGCCCTCTCTTTGACACACTTTGTGTTAAAGGAACTTTACCCCTTTTGTGTCAGATAGAGTATTCTCAGGGTTAGCTCATTAATGATTGCGGTAAATAAGGCCAGAGAATGCAGGACTTGATTGTGACCACTACACTGTTAACATTTTCAGAGAATGCAAGAGCCTGTTTACATGACATTTACCCAAATTCTTCTCATTGGCTATTGTATCCCCAGAGGACTTCTCTTTTCATGAGTCTGAAGCCAGAATTGAGTGTAGTTTGAGGGAGTTTGCACCTGCTCCTCTCCCAGCTCTCTTCCTTTGAACAGGGTAAAGACTAGATTGGAGATCTAAAGATGGTTAAATTCAACACAGAACAAAAGGACCAAGCAAGCTTGTTTTTGAATCTTAACGTCTTTCATTACATTAGATATTACAGTTGTCTCCTGTTTCATAATTGTACAGTTTTTATATCTTACATGTATAATTTATATGGCCTGAGGTAAGGCTAGGCAATCTCCATATGTACAAGTGATTACTCATGTTTGACAAGTTTGACAAGGACATAATGGGACTATGCTATTGAGTATCAGATAGTTAAAGCTTAAAGGCCTCAGAATTGATTGCTTTCCCAATGAGAACAGGCATGACAAATTGATTTTGTAGCCAGAGTAACACTTTTCAGAGGACCATATAGATAGACATGACCTTAGATTCTAGGATATTCATGAATTTAATGTAATGGCCATTTTCCTTGGTATGTGACTTATGTCTGGGTCAATAACGGTTTGGGTAGAAGCATTGGGTAACTTCATTTTAATCGTATGATAATTTGCCATCAAGCTGAGCATAAAAGGGTTTGGGTTTAAAAACAAACAAAAGTGAAATTTTAATGGAAGGCTGAACTGCATCATTGTATGTTATTTGACAATAGGAAGAATCATAATTCAATTTTTGGTATGTTGATAACAATGTAATTTTATTATTAAATAGAATCTGGCTTATTCTGTTGATGATATCAGGATTTTAAAAAACATTTGATTAAAACAAGATGTGAATCAGGAGCTTGATATATAATAATTTATTTAAAGAAATGATAAAAATAGAAATGGAAATATTGGGCAAAGGGACCCTATAGCACATTTTGAAATTAGCTTTTCTTATCAAGTCTTTCTCCAGGATGCAGGTTATAATTATTTATTATAAAGTAACAAAATCAGGGATAAATGCATAGTGGCTATTGGGTCAAGGATTCTTAAAATGACTAATGATTGTTTGAGTTTTGAGTCTTTCAATGAGGCACCCCCCCTGTTTTTCTTTTGAGGCAAAGTCTCACTCCATTGCCCAGGTTGGAGTGCAGTGGCGTGATCTCAGCTCACTGTAACTTGTAACCTCTGCCTCCCAGATTTGAGCAATTCTCTTGCCTCAGACTCCTAAATAGCTGGGATTACAGGTACATATCACTATGCCTGGTTTATTTTTGTATTTTCAGTAGAGATGCAGTTTCCCCATGTTGGACAGGCTGGTCTCGAACTCCTGACCTCAGGTGATCCGTCCTCCTCAGCCTCTCAAAGAGATAGGATTACAGGCATGAACCACTGCGCCTGGCCAACACACATATTTTTAATATAAAACAGAATTCTGCTGGGCATGGTGGCTCACACCTGTAATCACAGCACTTTGGGAGGCTGAGGTGGGCAGATCAGGAGATCAAGAGATTGAGACCATCCTGGCCAACCTGGTGAAACCCCATCTCTACTAAAAATACAAAAAAATTAGCTGGGCATGGTGGCGCACACCTGTAGTCCAGCTACTCGGGAGGATGAGGCCAGAGAATTGCTTGAACCCAGGCATCAGAGGTTGCAGTGAGCAGAGATCGCACCACTGCACTCCAGCCTGGGTGACAGCTGGAGGCTTAAAGAAACAGAATTCTGTCTATGGAGTAAGTTGGCCTAAAAGATTTTTGGATGGGACTATAAAACAAAAGTTGTCTAAAATAGTTCACCAAATATAAAAGCACATGAGAAATCTTTGAATTTATTAGAGGGCTAGCCTGGAATAACACATAGAAATTTTCTGAGTATCTATGTTAACTGCCTAAAGTGAGATGATGATAATGATGATAAGGATGATGATGATGATGATGTCCTGTTGTAATAGTTTAAAAGCTCTGAACTTCAACTTTGGATATAGGAAAAAGTAATAGAACCAGTTAAAAATAGAATATATAGGGGGTGTATACTTAAATGGGGTTTAAGGAACTACTAAGCATACAAAGACATTTGTGATTGTGCATTTGTTGAGTAGGTTATAAAAGCTGTTATGCCCAGAGTACTGATTGCAGATAATAATTGCATTAGTCACTCTTTCTTTTATAAGTCTAATTGTCTGTTTCGCTCATTGAATTAAAAGGTCAAATATTTTCCATTATCAAATGTGTGCAAGATATTATGAGAAAAAATACCTAGACAATTAAAGAAATAAAGACAAAAACAACTATTTTCTCATCACATGAAAATAGCCATAATTGATACTTGGTATGTGTCCTAGTTTTCTATGATTATGTTTAGGGTTTGATTTATGTTAAATAAAGTGTTATATTGCTATTATATAAATAATTGAGTATACTTAAAAAATTTGTCATAGCAACATAAGCACTTTCTATATCATATTATTTTGAATAAACATAACCATCATTGTTTACAGTAGTGTGACTTACATCAAGAGGGTATTTATCCATTTAGTATTACTAAACATTTATTCGCCTCCTATCTTTCACTTGTATAGATAAAGCTTGGTAAACATCATGTGTTTAAGGCTGCTTTTTTCTATACTTACTTTTTTCTTTGTATAGGAGAATTTCCTAAAAATATATGGTCAAAAAAGTTACTTTCCAAAATATTTTCATTTATAACCTAATCAGGAAAATATGAAGAAGCAAATTTTCTTATAGGAAATATGTATTTTCTCACCAGCATATAGGAAACCTACTGCTTTTTGTTTATGCCTTTTTTAACATCTAAGTATTGGGTAGGTGGCCTACCTCCTTTTATTGTGCTTCTCTTTATTGCACTTTGCAGATACTGTGTTTCTTAACAAATTGTAGTTTTGTGGCAACCCTGTGCTTACTTTGAGTTTCTGTGTTACATTTTAGTAATTCTCACAGTATTTCAAACTTTTTCATTATTATTATATCTTCTGTGGTGACTTATGATCAGTAATCTTTTATGTTACATTGAAATTCTTTTGGGGCATCACAAACTGTACCCACATATAATGTTAAACTTAATAAATACTCTGTGTGTTCAGTAATTGTATAGCCTGGCCATGCTGAGTTTGTACCCCTTTATTTGTATGGTTCCTTACAGGTGGTATTCTTAATGGGATTGCCCTGGACATCTGCACTCAGATCTGTTCAGGACATTTTTGTTTTTGTTTTTTCGAGACAGTCTTGCACTGTCACCTGGGCTAGAGTGCAGTGGCGTGATCTCAGCTCACTGAAACCTCTGCCTCCCAGGTTCAAGCGATTCTCCTGCCTCTGCTTCCCAAGTAGCTGGGATTAGAGGTGCCTGCCACCACTCCTGGCTGATTTTTTTGTATTTTTAGTAGAGATGGGGTTTCACTGTGTTGGCCAAGCTTGTCTGTAAGACTTGTTGAAGGCAAGAAATAAAAGACCTAAGTTCAGAATGTATAAAGGAAACTGTTTTCAAAGTGTGAGTTTTCTATGAACTCAAGAACCTTTTTTTGACTTTGTCAAACAAATGCCCTTTCCCTGAAAAAATACATAAGGCTCCATTAGGTGCTGTTGCTTTGACAAATTTAATAGTAATAGGCCCACAGACAGGAGACAGATGCTTCTGTACTTGAAATACGCAGCTGGTGTGCCAGAACTAACATCTTCCTTCTCTGCTATCCTTGGTTTCATTAACCTTCAGAACTCCTTTTATTTCTCTGTATTAAACTAATCTTATTATTCCCTTAAGAGTCTGGCATGAGCAACAGAAAATGAGCAATATCAATAATTTTGTTAACCAATTAGGCTCTCATTTAATGCAGGCCTTAAGTTTACCCCAAATCTTAGATAAGTGTGAAGGTAAAAATGGACGAGCTCATTTTAGCTAATATGAAACAATTTCCTAATGTGTATTTTTCATCATGTTCACATAAATTTAGTTCAATTTTTATGAAACATATTTTATAATTCCTAATGATATTGCACATTTGAGCTTACCTCAGAGCACATTGGAAAAATAAAATGGGAGCTTCTATTGTCTTAACCTCTCCTCCATGATATTACATTGTTATCAAGGCTTAGAAATAGGACTTATCCTAATTATATTTTACATTTGTTAGGAATATGGTAGAAACTAGTTAGGAAGTGGGTTATCAAAAATATCTGAAGTAGTCTGAATATTCCAAATCTTTTATTTCAGTGCCCTGAAATATTATAATAAATACATATAAGTATAATAATTTATCCTGCTCAGCATTCTATTGCTAATGCTTGCTTCAAGTAGTTTGTCTTGCTATTCTGAGTACTCCATTCATTCCCCAGTTTTATTTGGATATATGGATATATCTCATTGGTGGTCATTATTGAAGAATATTATAAAGTGAAATCAAGGTAATCATATTCACAGGCTTGATCTTTAGGCAGAAACTTTATGTGTTAGTGCAGAAATTATTTTGTGGTCAGAAATGGTTTCTCGCCTTTCTCTCTGTCTAATTATTTGGCAGCAACTTACAAGGTGCTTTGGTCAAGATTGTGGGTGAACTTTTCGAAGATTCTCATAATGTTCACAATTTAAATTATTTATCTCATTGAGACGGGTCAAGAAAAATCTTTATATATGATAGTCATAATCAATTTTCTCCCCTTTTCAAACAACAGAAACATGCTATTAGAGTATCTGTGGATATTTTTATTACCTTTGATTTATTTTCATTTCTTTCATTATTTCCTTTAATTTCACTAATCCCTTTTATTATAGTCTTCCTGTTATTCTATGAACTTGTTTTTTCCCACATCTCATGCTCATAGCATTTTCCAGTGTAGTAATAGCTACTAATCTCACTTTTTATTGAACAAAAATGTTCACGGCATTAGGCACACTACCATAATTGATGAGGACTCAGCTTCATCAGCTCAGAAGTTTATTCTAATTTTTAAGACTTGTCATATATAAGCAACTAATCTAGACCTCCCAAGTCTGCCTTTTCATTTCTGAAAAAAAAGGATATAAAAATATGTGCTTTTCATAACTCAAGGTTGTTGAGATTAAATAATAGATGCATAAGTGCCATACAGTGCTAATCATATTTTTACTGTTATTTTTGGTTTATTATTATCGAAGCAAAAGAAATATTTGCTTTATAGGCAATCAGACTAATACAGTCTAATTGGGTACTAAACTTGCAGATAGCTGGTTACTCATCTGTTAGGTCCTATGATTTCTGGGATGCTGAACAGGGACCAGTGCTCTGAAATATACTTCACCTTCCAGCTCACTTGTGCCTGAAGGTAATTCCCTAGAGTGTCATTATTTTGACTCAAGGTTTCTTGGTCCCTGTTAACATTCAAACAGCCCTGGAAACATAGACATATTTATATTTCGTACCTGTATGCGAGATATTTTCAGTATCCTTCTTATACTTGGATTTCATTATTCAAGAATTAAGACCTTGAAGGGACTAAGAAGGCTTGGGGCAGTGTTGTGTATCATAACACTGTTCATTATATTTTAATATGGTTATTTGCTTTGAAGTTTAAGATCCCTGTTTCTTAGTGACTTTTTAAAAATAATTCATACCTACTCATTGTACCCTCTGGGCACTAAATAACATAACAATTTAATTAAAGGAAAGAGAATTTCAGTGGGAAGTTGAAGCATTTTATGATAGCTTTTAGCTGAAATCAAGCATTAGATTCAGATGCTAAATTTTGACAGACACGTTCCTAGTGGCATATGGCTTCTTGGAAGGCTTTCCTGCTTGGGAAACTGGCAGTTCTGATGTTACCTCTGGTTAGTCACATAGTTAGTTTGCTCACAGGCTGTCTGAAGCTTCCAGCAGACTTTTAGGATCTTCAAAACATATTTGATTCACATTGAATCTTTGGTGTCACTGTAAGCTATGCAGTTACTTTCTTCTTCTATGAGAAGTATTTAAATTTTTAGTGTGAGATTTGGCTGAATATTTTGCTGTTGAGTGTCAGCCCTCTCTTCAATTTCCATTAAACATTGGGTATCCAAATACTTGTACTGCAAGTATATAAAGGTATCAAGACAGATTTCCCAATTTAGCTGGTGGTAATTGGACTGAAAACGACTTTTGTCCTAAATTATCTCATATAAGGTCCTAAATAAACCTTTCTGCTTTAGCCTAACTCACTTCAAAAGAAGAGCTTTTTACAGCTGTGTGGTTTGCGAGGCCCTAGGGACTTTACTGCACAATATGTTCATTTTCTCTGTGCAAAATTTGTCTGAGAGATAGAAAATCCTGGAAGTATGATGTTGATAACAGTCAAAGTCTTAATGATGTAGGATGTGTCTCAGAGAGTAATTTGTAAGCAAGTTAACGTCCTTACCTTTGGAAACAAAATATGTCTGTTCTCATTTGCACAAAATGTTTATTTTATAATTTGCTTTATGGCTAAATATTGAGCTAAAGGATTAAATCAATTAGTAGGGTAAAGGTTAGCTGCAGTACATGTAAAACAGTGTAGCAGATTTGTATAATTGCAAGTTGCAAACATAGCTGTTTTCTTTTTCTAAAAGAAAATTCACTCTCTCATTCATATGCATATTTTCCCTCCACAGTAGTTTAAACAGCTTTGTAGTCCTGAAATGAGTATAAGTGACTAAATCTGATTTTGTTGCTAAATTTTAGTCCAGATAAATATTTATAAGTAAAGTAGTTCTAGTGGAATCAGAAGGACTGGAATCTTTTTCTGGCATTGCTACAATGTGAATTAGTAACTTTACTAGACTTCTGCTTATGAACTTGTCAGTTGGTTGTTCAAGTACTAACTCACTCACTTCTTGGCAGGCTAAAATGATATGAAAGTAGTGGGCAGATCACGAGGTGAGGAGATCAAGACCATCCTGGTCAACACGGTGAAACACCCCCGTCTCTACTAAAATACAAAAAATTAGCTGGGCGTGGTGGTGCTCGCCTGTAATCCCAGCTACTTGGGAGACTGAGGCAAAGAAATTGCTTGAACCCAGGAGGCAGAGATTATAGTAGGCCAAGATTGCACCACTGCTCTCCAGCCTGGTGACAGTGAGACTCCATCTCAAAGGCAAAAAAAAAAAAAAAATCAAAGTAATAACAGTATTTTAGGTTCTTAATGTGATATCAAAATGCACAATTATTTGTATATTAAACATTATTAGCAAATCATTTTTGAATACCTAATATATATAATTGGTTTAAATATAGTAATACTTCTCAGAGCACATATCATCTAGTATGTGCACACAAAAGCACAGATTTGCAATCAGAAAATCTGAGTTCTAGCTTGCAAAAGACTGATTTTTATCTATGAGCTTTTATCCTTTTGAACTTCAGTTTCCATCTCAATAAAATGATCATAATAAGTAGTACCTGTCTCACAGGGGTGTTGTAAGGATTTAATGAGTTTTCAAGTAGGTATACAAGAACATATACACTCACATACATTTTATAATTTATTTAGTGTGATGCTAATTGTAATAATTATAATACCAGTGTAGATGTCAAAGCAGCCACTCCTCAATGTATTCGGTGATATAATGATGAAAGAAAAATAGATATAAATCAACAGCAGAAGTTGAAGAAAAATTAGCCTCCATCCAACCACATTATTTAGTTTACTTTTTGACAATATTTTTAATTTTCATCATATTTTTAGCTTCTGTGTTTAAAAGTCAGAGCTATTTTACACAAATATTCCAAAATACCCTGATCTTGTGTATGTTTTATTTTTAAAATCCCATTGTAAATTGCAAAAACAAAGAGCCCACTCAAATTGATCATTATATTCAAGTGGATTATTTTTATTTCGAGTACTTTGTTTAAATATAAACTCTCTGATTAGAAGACAGATTGCAGATCAAAATTCTTAGCCCTGCAATAGACAAATAAACATAAGAAAATATTTGCTAAAGGTTTTCAGATTAACTATAAATTTGTAGTGGCCCATACATATAGACGTTGAATGATCCACATCCATGAAATCTTTAGTTATGTTTTTATAAAGTAAAATTTAAGACTGGATTTTAACGTTAAATGCTTTCTTGAAAGCTACATTAAGAAAGTGAAAAAGTAGACAAGTGACCTGTGCCAATGACCATTACATGTCCCAAGGAAAACTTTTATTTTGTTGTCATATTTTTACCTATTCTTTCTGTTCTGAGTGAGTAACCAAGCCCTCCATTTCCTTACTTTGTGGAATTTTGCAAAGAAAAGCAGCACCATTTGAAGACACATATTTTATTTGATTGTTTCTGATAAAAATCTATACTCAGCCTAAGAAGGGAGAACAGTGAGGGAAGTTCTGAGCACATGGAAAATAATTTCCTTTATCCTGCTAGTGACAGCAGAGAGCCACAATAGCTCTGGCATTGTACTGGGGCTTGTAGGATGCAGGGAGTAAACCATACCTGTAGGTGGGGGGCAAAACCCCAGGTCTGGGGAAGTCCAGGCCTTCGCAGAGATATGAGTACTAAACTGCAGGATGTACTTATGGCTGATGATGGCAAATCCTCACTGAGACTTTTGTTTTCTTAGGGCTCCTAAGTAGAGCACACAAAAGCCCCTACACCCTCCAAAAAAAAAAAAAAAAAAAGAAGAAAAAAGAAGAAAAAAAGCACCACCACCACCAAGAAGAAAGCAATATATTTTGCATTTAAATGGTTCATCGATACATATATTGCAAGATATGTAATTCCTTTTCTATTCAAAATTATTATTTTATATTTACGTAGGTAAATAGGTATACATATTGATATAAATAAGTACATTTAAGTAAAATACTTTGGAAGATGCTAGGAAAATAACTCATTGTTTTTAAAACTGGTAAAGAAAAAAAAATCAAGGAATTTTATTCTGAATATCCTGTCTAAAGTTTGACCTGGACATGATGATTTTTTAATGTACCCCAGAGGATTCTATTGTGAGGCCAATGTCAAGAACCACAACTCTAGGGTTTTTTTTTTGTTTTTTTTTTTTTTGAGATGGAGTCTTACTCTGTCTTCCAGGTGGGAGTACAGTGATGCGATCTCGCCTCACTGCAACCTCCACCTCCTAGGTTCAAGTGATTCTCCTGTTTCAGCCTCCCGAGTAGCTAGGACTACAGGTGCATGCCACCACACCTGGCTAATTTTTGTATTTTTAGTAGAGATGGGGTTTTACCATGTTGACCAGATTGGTCTTGGCCTCCCAAAGTGCTGGGATTACAGGTGTGAGCCACTGTACCTAGCAACCCTAGGTTTATTGTTTTACAGGGTGTCACAAAGTACTGAGTAACATGGCAGATTTGATTAAGAAGATGAAATAAGCAAAATCCAGAATGTGAGATATTCTACAGTCTTGTTTCTCAAATACGACCCATGGACTAGCAGCTTTGGCATTACATGAGAGCTTATTAGAAATGCAGACTTCTTTGATCCACTGGTCATTGAGGAGCATATTGTTTAATTTCTATGTATTTGTTTCTAAAATTCCTATTGTTATTGATTTGTAGTTTTATTCCATTGTGGTCAGAGAAGATGCTTGATATTATTTTCATTTTGGGGGGATATTTTAAGGCTTGTTATGTGACCTAACATAAGGTCTATCCTTGAGAATGATTCGTGTGCTGAGGAAAAGAATATGCACTCTATATCATTAGAAGAAATGTTCTATAAATGTCTATTAGATCCATTTGGTCTACAGTGCATTTTAAGTATGATGTTTCTTTGTTGATTTTCTGTTTGAAGTATTTGTCCAGTGCTGGAAGTGGGGTGTTGAAGTTTCCAGTTATTATTGTATTGGAGTCTTTCTCTTTAGCTCTAATTATATTTGCATTGTGTATCTGAGTGTTCCAGGGTTGGGTGCATGTATATTTAAAATTGTTATATCCTCTTGCTGAATTGACCCCCTTATCATTATATAGTGACCTTCTTTGTCTTTTCTTATAGTTTTTGTTTTGAAATTTATGTTGTCTGATATAATAATAGCTGTTTTTCATCCTTTTTGGTTTCCACTTGCATGGAATGTCTTTTTCTATTCCTTTATGTGTGTCTTTATACTTGAAATGTGTTTCTTATAGAAAAAAATCAATAGATAATTTTTTTTAATTCCAAAAAAAAAGCAGACTTTTTGGTCTCAATCCAGACCTACTAAGTCAGAATCTGCATTTTAACAATATCCTTAGATTATTCACTGTTACATTAACATTTGAGAAGCACAGCTCTACAAGCCCAGTTTCTTCAACAGCTAAGTAGGGAGGAGGATATAAAAGAGAGAAAGAAGAAACTTACAAATGAAAATATACTTAAAAGACATATCAACACATAAAATGTGAAAATCATTAGGATCCTGATTCAAACAAGCTAGTGGTTTAGAAAACATGTATGCTTATTTAGAGATAATTGGGAAAATCTGAACTAAATGGATATTTGATGATATTAATAAATTATTAATTTTTTGAGACATGATAAGGTCTTATAAAACATAGAGAATCCTTATCTTTTAGTGATATGTGCTAAAGTATTTATGGGTTAAAGTTTATGAAGTTGAGATTTGCTTCAAAATACATCAGATAGCCAGGCGAGGTGGCTCATCCCTGTAATCCTAACACTTTCGGAGGCTGAGGTGGATGGATCACCTGAGTCGGGAGTTTAAGACCAGCCTAACCAACATGGTGAAACCCTGACTCCACTTAAAATACAAAAATTAGTCAGGCTGGTGGTGCGTGCCTGGAATCCCAGTTACTCAGGAAGCTGAGACAGGAGAATAACTTGAACCCAGGAGGTGGTGGTTGATTGAACCCGGGTGGCAGACATTGCAAGACATTGCAGTGAGCTGAGATCTGTTAAAAAAAACTTCAGATGGAGAGAAGAAAAAATACATTGAGTGTAGATGAAATAAGATTAGATGTATTAGTAATTACTGATAATGGGTGATGAATGCATGGGGATGGTTCATAACACTATTCTTGTTGACTCTGTTGGCAAGATTTCTATCATATAATAAGTAAAAAAACAAACAAAAAAACAAAAAAAAGAACATTAGGTGACTAGCTCAAGTATTACAACCAAAATGCAGCAGTGATTTTAGAATTCAAATTAGGGATGTTTCTCCCCAAAATCTGTGTTTATCACTTTCTATTGGCTTTATCCTATCACCAGTATACTCATATGCTTCCCAGTACTGCTTCCCATTCATTCAGTATATACTTTGTGTCAGGCACTGTGTAAGGCTTTGGGTATGATAAATTTTGGCAGGAGATCATAATAAAGTGGAAAGAGAAAGATAAATATGATTATGTATTGTAATAGCATAAGCAGAGTCCTGGGATAGATAAGAAAAAATATCTTGGCCATTTGAGAAATATCTCAAATGCCATTCATTCTGTAAAACATACATATCTGTATGTATGTGTATTTGAATTGGAGACATTTCTCATTTGAATGTTGGCAGGTACTATTTCTTAGATAGTGGAATCAGCATGTACATAGACAATAAATTGTGCAAAGTACTGGAATGTTCTTGGATATTGATAAATACAACATGAAGGAAAGAGAGGGCATGGCAGTGAAGTGCTATAGATGAGCATGAAGTAAAGGAAGCCAAGATATGAAGGGCAGATCACAACCACCTTGTTCATCATAGTCCCTTGGGCACTGGCACAGTGAATAAATACAGTAAATGAAATAATGGTTTTTATCCCATGGCCAATTAGGAGCCATCAGATATCTTAAGTGTTAGTGACATGATGGAAATTTTAGAAAAATAGTAATGACAACAGTGTAGAAAATGGGTTCCGAGTCATCCAGCATAAAGTCAACTGCAATTTCCCTTCTTTGTATTCCATCTACTTAAATCAGTTTTCATGTTTTAAAATGCTCATCAGATTCTCTCCCAAATACATAATTTACTCTTCATGTGAACAGTGACATGTATATACAGCTGATAACTGGAACAAAAGGTTGCTCTAATAGTTTAGGAGAATAATGGTGGGTGCGTAAATGAGACAGGCAGCAGAACGGATGAATGGGGATCCAATTCTGGAGAAATTTCTGAATGGGAACTGGCAGAATATGGTGACTGAGTATGACTATGGCTGAAAATGAACATAATTAATCATTCTTATCTTTTAACTTGTATACTTGGGTATATGATGCTATTTACTGTGACATTGGAAAAGAACAAAATTTTTTCTTGAAGAAGACTGCTAAATTTTATTTTGAGTAAATTAAATCTGAGATGCCTGAAGTCAACATTAGAATTATAAATCTTGAGTAATCTAGAGAAGTAAGTCAGAAAACTTGTGGAGAAGCCGTCTGCCAATATACATAAAAGATAATAACCAACTTTCATTGAATTTCATTGAATTCTTCTTTAGAGGCAGACACTCAATATATTTCATTTAAGTGAGTAACTGTTGAAGACAGAGAAATAGTTAAAAAATAAATCACTAAAGAAAGAAAAATGAGCTTAAGCAGTATCTTGAATTTAACATGTCTTGTCCCTCACTACAATCTATACACTGTCTCCTTTCTCATGTCTTCATGCTTGCAAATGCTATTATTTGTTCTTCTTTTGGTCTCAGGTTCTTCAATCTCATTTCTCTCCAAGCCCATCATCCCCTTCTAGTCTTATCTGCCTCTTCACTTAGTTTGGTTTCATGATCCATCTTTTCAACAATGTCTCTGATAGCTCTTAAGAATTTCTCCATGCAGAATCTTGAGTGACTGTGTGAATTATTCATTTTCTCCATTCACAAATGCTGAGATAGTATTGCTAGACTATATCTCAGTTAGCTGGGCATGATGGTGCATGCCTGTAGTCCCAGCTATTTGAGAGTGTGAGATGGAAGAATTACTTGAGCCCAGGAGGCTGCAGTGAGCCATGATCAAGGCCACTGTACTCCAGCCTGGGCAACAGAGTGAGACCCCGTGTTTTAAAAAAAAAAAAGCATAGAATAAAAGGTTTCAGTATCATCTAGGTTTATGCTTTTTGTTTTTTATTTGGCCATTTTGACAATGATATATTAAAATCTCTCCATGCACTAAGCACTTTTCCAGAAGCAGGAATATTGTGAAAATAAAACAAAGTCCCTGTTATCATGAAGGGAGACATATATTATACATGGTAAGAATAAATAAGTGATGGTGAAAAGTTCTTCTAAGAACAATAAAGCAGGGCAGGGAGATGGGAGGTAGAGTAGTATGTGTGTGCTAGTGAGTGCATACCTGAAGGTGTGTGGTGTGTGTAGCATTCTAGTTTAGAGAGGTTTGTTAGAGAAATCCTCTCTGGTAAGGAGGGGTTTTTTTGTTTGTTTTCCTAGATACATCTTACATCCATTCACTAATTGTACACATTATAGTCAATCAATCTTTGGCCCCTCTTACTTTCTACATAATTTCCCTGACAATTTTTAAATTTTTATTTGTCTATTTTTTTTTTTTTTTGGCTGAGCACAGGGGACTTTATTGATGGTACATGACAAGGTGGGGCTCCCTAGGCCCCTCCCTCTTCAAGGGGTCTGCATGGAAACTGTGAGGAGGGGCAATTCAGTGTGGTGGGGGACTCAGTGTGGCAGGGACTCCCCAGCA
>CAUYLG010031522.1:0-25780 GCA_963573385.1 Cacajao melanocephalus | reverse complement strand
TACATTCTTTTTTTTCTTTCTTTCACTCTCACTTTCTTTCCTCTCTTTTTCTTTCAAAAAAAAAAAAAGAAAAATAAAATAAAATAAAATAAAATAAAAAAGCCATGAACGCCTGTGTTCCAACAAAAGTTGAACTTTCCTGTTCAAAGCGGGGAATAAGGGAATGTGTCCTTTCTGGATCCAGAGGTGGGTATAGTTTCAAGGGCAAAAACTTCCCAGTGCCATTCCCCGCTCCCATCACTCCCCATAAGGGAAGTTTAATGGTCTCTGTTTTAATTTTCACAGGCACGGGAAAAATCAAAAGTCAATCACTCCAGCGGAAGTTCCAAGGAACTCCTTTCATTGGCCAAAGGTCTAGGAAAAGGTGGGGGTTCCTCCCAGGTTAAAAGTTCCCTTCTTCCACACCCCTTGGGACTCCATGTTTGAATCCTCTTTCACCTTTCACACACTCTCTGTCTCAAGTGGAACTTTTCTCTCTTCTTCTCCTTTTTTTCTCTCTTTCTCTACCTAAATTAAATAATTTTTCTGCAACATTGTTTGGGGTATGGTATTTACTTTCAAGTGCACCTGGTCCCCTCTCTCATTCTTAAAAAAAACCAAAAACCTTAAAAGAAAGTCCTCTCAGGTGAGGACAGGAAATCATGAAAAATCATATATTTGTATTAAACTTTGATTTTGACATAACCCACAGAAGTGTACATTTTTTCCTAGTTTATATTTAAAGCTTCTTCTTGTGGCAATAGTCTGCTGATTAGAGTTCCATACAGCCTTCTCTTATGTGCAAACAGCCATCATGAATATACTGTAATCTCCAATTTCTGCTAATTTTAGATGGAAGGAAAATGTAATTCAGAAAATCCTGAGTGCCTATGTCATCTCGACAGTTTATTATTTTTTCAGTAATTTTCACCTTTATGTAATAGCATTAATTTTAGCAGATAAACTTTGTTTTTCTAAACATTAGACAAAATGTTATAGAAACAAAGTCACATTTCATTTGTGCTCACATTTTTTAGTGTATATAATATTCAATAAATTAAAAAAATACCATAACAGAAATATGCTGGGCAAACAAATTTGAGATCAAACACATTTAAATCTCGATTGATAAAAAAAGCGGAGGGAGCAGAAATGTACATCCTCTCCAGGTACTAATCTTCCAGTCACAATTGTTGAGCTTTCTATGGATATTAGTCACTATGTCTTGCTGTAGGAATGAAGAGTGTTGATTAAATTAGTCAGTTATGTAAGGGGTTGTTAAGAGAGCTTCAAGTACACATATGCAATGTTCCTTTTATCCCGTTGAATGTTAAGCTTTATAAGAGCAAGGATCTTGACTATTGTGTTCACCACCATATCTCCAGCATGTCACACTGTGCTTTGCTCATGATAAAAATCAATACATATTTAATACAGAATATGCATTTATGCAACACACAAACACAATGTAAACAACACATAAGAATATTTAACATTATAAGACGTGAAATAAACATTCTGGGAACTATCCAACTATCAAATTTTGACAAAAGTTAGAAATGATAATTACCGATACAGAAATAATGGAGTAACACATATGTATATTATTTATAGAAGTGTGAATTGATACATTGTTTAGAATACTATATGTGCTCCAGCAAAAGAAACTATCATCAGAGGGAGCAGGCAACCTACAGAATGAGAGAAAAATTTTGCAATCTATCCATTTGACAAAGGGCTAATATCCAGAATCTACAAAGAACTTCAACAAATTT
Organism: Cacajao melanocephalus; assembly: GCA_963573385.1. NCBI lineage: Eukaryota > Metazoa > Chordata > Mammalia > Primates > Pitheciidae > Cacajao > Cacajao melanocephalus. The sequence continues at coordinate 24,026 of CAUYLG010031522.1, read as the reverse complement.
ACAAGGAAAAAAAAAAAAAAACACCCCATCAAAATGTGGGCAAAGGATATGAACAGACACTTTTCAAAAGAAGACATTTACATGGCCAACATACATATGAAAAAAAAGCTCATCATCACTGGACATTAGAGAAATGCAAATCAAAACAACAATGAGATACTATCTCACTCCATTTAGAAAGGTGATCACTAAAAAGTCAGAAAACAACAGATGCTGGAGAGGATGTGGAGAAATAGGAATGCTTTTACAATCTTCATGGGAGTGTAAATTAGTTCAACCAGGGTAGAAGACAGTGTGGAAATTCCTCAAGGATCTAGAAATAGAAATACATTTGACCCAGCAATCTCATTATGGGGTATATACCCAAAGGTGGATAAATCATTCTTCTGTATATAGACATGCACATGTATGTTTATTGTGGCACTTTTCAAAAGAGCAAAGACTTGGAACCAACCCAAGTGCCCATCAGTGATAGACTGGATAAAGACAATGTGGCACATATACACCATGGAATACTATGCAGCCATAAAAAATGGATGAGTTCATGTCCTTTTCAGGGACACAGACAAAGCTGGAAACCATCATTCTCAGCAAAGTAGCACAAGGACAGAAAACCAAACATCGTATATTCTCACTCATAATTGGGAGTTGAACAATAAGAACACACAGACACAGGGAGGGGAACGTCACACACTGGGGTGTGTTGGGGAGTGGAGAGCTAGAACAGAGACAGCATTAAGAGAAATACCTAATGTAGACGATTACTACATTAGGGGTACAGCAAACCACCATGGTACATGTATTCCTGTGTAACGAACCTGCACATTCTGCACACGAACCCCAAAACTTAAAGTATATATAAAAAAATACCATATGTGCTCAAAAGCCTCAAAAATGTTAATATACCCTGATGTCTTTAGAGATGTACATAAAGATCTGTGTAAGATATTTTTACAGTTATAACCATGTCCATAAAAATTGCAAATTGCCTAAATATCTAACAGAAGATTTATTAAATAAATTAATAAATCTTATGTATATAATATTAGGCAGATATTTAAATCATGTATTCATAGATTCTTTAATGAAATAAAAATGCTTACCAGAAATGAAAAACTGAACTCCACATTTATAAAATCACATTGATCATAAGACATACCTACACATACACAAAACAAATACAATGAACCAGAAAGAATTTAAAGGTGATAAAGTCTTTGCAAATGTTTGTTCTTTTTCTTTTCTTTTCTTTTCTTTCTTTTTTTTTTTTTTTTACTTTTTGAGACAAAGTTTCACTCTTGTTGCCCAGGCTGGAGTGCAGTGGTGGGATCTAGGCTCACTGCAACCTCCACCTTCTGGTTTCAAGTGATTCTCCTGCCTCAGCCTCCTGAGTAGCTGGGATTACAGGCACCCAACACCATGCCTGGATAATTTTTGCATTTTTAGTAGAGATGGGGAATCACTGTTGTTTTTCTTTATTTCCCTTTTTTCTATAGTAAACATACTGTGGAGAAATAAGGACAAAATTGCCTTAAAAGACTTTTATTTTTAATTCCTGTATCCTTTTTTAGTCCTTTAAAACATCACCAGGAAACTAGTCTTGATTATTATATTTAGTGAGTTGGAGATAAGCTGTGACATTTTATACACATTAAAATGCTAGCCTAGCATGACTTTGGCTTAAATTTGAGAGTATCACATGTGATAAAATGTTAGCAGTCTTTAGCAGTAAGTGGCCATGCACTATTTCCACATTAAGCTTTCCATCAAAATGTATTTCAAAATTGGTAGTACTTGTACTTGTTTGAGAAACAGAAATTGCAATACAGAAAATAATACAACTAACAAGCCAATATTCTTCACAGAAATAAGCATGTACGTTTTAAAATGTGGCAGTAAGTGAATATTCATTAGGCATGGAAGGTTTACAATTGAATATTCATGACAGTTTGTAGTTTCTAAGTGAAAAGTAAGTTTTTTCTCTTTTTTCTTTTTAAATTTCATTTTAGGTGCAGGGATACATGTGCAGGTTTGCTATATTGGTAAATTGTGTGCTGCAGGGCTTTGGTGTACAGATTCTTTTGTCATCCAGTTAATAAGCATAGTATACAATAGGTTGTTTTTCTATTCTCATCACCCTCCGACCCCCACCCTTCAGTAGGCTCTGGTGTCTGTGGTTTTCTACTGTGTTTCTATATTTACTCAATGTTTAGCTCCAACTTATAAGTGAGAACATGTGGTATCTGGTTTTCTGTTCCCCTGTTCATTCTCTTAGGATGTTTCTGCAAAGGACAAGATATCTTTGTCTCTCTCTCTCTCTCTCCCTCTTTTATTTTTTCTTTTGTGGATGCATAGTATTCCATGGCGTATATGTAATACATTTGCTTTATATGGTCTACCATTGGTGGACATTTAAGAGTGATTCCATGTCTTTGCTATTGGGAATAGTGCTGCAATTAACATACCTATGTATGTGGCTTTATGGTAGACTGATTTATATTCCTTTGGGTAGTCAATAATGAGATTATTGGGTCAAATGGTAGGTCCTCTTTGAGGTCTTGGAGAAATCACCAAATTGTTTTCCACAGTGGCCAACTAGTTTACCTTCCCACCATACATACACCAGGGAAGTATATAATTATTCCCCTTTCTTCCCTGCATCTCCAGAATCTGTAAACTTTTTTTAACTTTTTAATAATGGCCATTCTGACTGATGTGAGATGCTTTCTCATTGTGATTTTGATTTCCATTTCTATTTTTTTTCCTTTATCTTATCTTTTTATATATATATATATATATATATTACACTTCAAGTTCTGGGATACATGTGCAGAAAGTGCAGGTTTGTTATATAGGTATACGCATGCCATGGTGTTTTGCTGCATCCATCAACCCATCATCTACTTTAGATATTTCTCCTAACATTATCCCTCCTCTAGCCCCCACACCCCCAGCATGCCCCAGTGTGTGGTGTTCCCCTGTGTCCATGTGTTCTCACTGTTCAACTCCCACTTATAAGTGAGAACATGTAGTGCTGGGTTTTCTGTTCCTGTGTTAGTTTGCTGAGAATGATGGTTTCCAGCTTTGTCTATGTCCCTGCAAAGGACATGAACTCATCCTTTTTATGGCTGCATAGTATTCCATGGTGTATATGTGTCACATTGTCTTTATTCAGTCTATCATTGATGGACATTTAGGTTTGTTTCAAGCCTTTGCTCTTGTGAAAAGTGCTGCAGTAAACATACGTGTGCATGTGTCTTTATAGGAGAATGATTTATCCCCCTTTGCGTATATACCCAGTTATGGAATTGCTGGGTCAAATGGTATTTCTCTTTCTAGATCCTTTAGGAATCACCACACTGTCTTCTACAATGGTTGAACTAATTTACACTCCCACCAAGATTGTAAAAGTGTTCCTATTTCTCTACATCCTCTCCAGCATCTGTTGTTTGCTGACTTTCTGATAATCGCCATTCTAACTGGAGTGAGATAATATCTCATTTTTGTTTTGATTTGCATTTCTCTAATGACCAGTGATGATGAGCTTTTTTTCATATGTTTGTTGGCCACATAAATGGTTTCTTTTGAGAATTGTCTGTTCATATCCTTCACCCACTTTTTGAGGGGATTTTTTTTCTTGTAAATTTGTTTAAAAGTCTTATAGATTATGGATATTAGCCCTTTGTCAGATGAATATATTGCAAAAATTTTCTCTCATTCTGTAGGTTGTCTGTTCATTCTGATAATTTATTCTGCTGTACAGAAGCTCCTTAGTTTAATTAGATCCCATTTGTCAATTTTGGCTTTTGCTGCAATTGCTTTTAATGTTTTAGTCATGAAGTCTTTGCTCATTCCTACCTCTTAAATGGTATCGCATAGGTTTTCTTCTAGGGTTTTTATGGTTTTAGTCTTACATTTAAGTCTTTAATCCATCTTGAGCTAATTTTTGCATAAGGTTAAAGGAAGGGGCCCAGTTTCAGTTTTCTGCATATGACTAGCCAGTTTTCCCAACAGCATTTATTACATAGGGAATCCTTTCCACATTGCTTGTTTTTATCAGGTTTGTTAAAGATTTCCATTTTTTTAACAATTTTGTGGAGCATTGTTAGTACACTTTTTGGCCACATGTACGTCTTTTTTTGGAAAATATCTGTTCATGTTTTTTTCCCCTCTTTTTAATGGGATTGTTTGTTCTTTTTTCTTGTAAATTGGTTTAAGTTCCTTAGAGATTCTGGATATTAGACCTTTGTTGGATGCACAGTTTGCAAATATTTTCTCCCATTCTGTAGGTTGTCTGTGTACTTTGTTGATACTCTCTTTTCATGTGTATAAGTGCTTTAGTTTAATTAGGTCCTGTTTTTCAATTTTTGTTTTTGTCACAGTTGTTTCTGATGTCTTTGTCATTAAATCTCTGTCAGGGCCTATGTCCAGAATGGTATTGCCTAGGTTGTCTTCCAGGGTTTTTATAGTTTTGGGTTTTGCACTGAAATCATTAATCCACCTTGATTTTTGTTTATGATGTAAAGAAAGGATCCGGTTTCAATTTGATGCTTACAGCTAGCCAGTTATCCCAGCATGATTTATTGAATAGGAAGTCTTCTCCATTTCTTATTTTTGTCAACTTTGTTGAAGATTAGATGATTGTAGGTGTGTGGCATTATTTCTACGCTCTCTATTCTGTTCTATAAGTCTATGTGTCTGTTTTTGTACTAATACCAGGCTGTTTTGGTTACTGTAGCCTTGTAGTATAGTTTGAGATTGTGTAATGGGATGCCTCGGGCTGTATTCTTTTTGCTAAAGATTATCTTGGCTATTCTGGCTCTTTGTTGGTTCCACATAAATGATAAACTTTTTTCTTCATATTATCTGAAGAATGTCATTGGTAGTTTTGTAGGAATAATATTGAATAATATTGAATATTCCTTAGCTTTGATAGGAATAATAAATTGCATTGGGTCATAAGACCATTTAACAATATTGTTTATTTCTATCCATGAACATGGAATGTGTTTCCATTTGTTTTGTCTTTTCTGATATTTTTCAGCAGTGTTTGGTAGATTTGATTTACCTCCCTCGCTAACTGTAATCCTAGGTATTTTATTCTTTTTGTGGCTATTGTGAGTGGTATTGCATTCTTGACTGGGCTTTCAGCTTGGATGTTGTTGGTGTGTAGAAATGCTACTAATTTTTGTACACTGACTTTGTATCTTGAAATTTTGCTAAAGTTTTATTTTGCTTTACAATTTAAAAAAATTTGATGTATTTATTGTTGAGGCAATTGTTTTCCCAAGTTCACAGTTAACTTATATAGCAGTTTCCTTCACATTTGCTTTGAAAACATATGAAAAGTTAATAAAATGTGGACTTTTAGGCTTATGTATAAACACTCTGTAGGTTAGCATCCATGCTTTCTTTTTTTCTTAAAAAGAGACATCCCATGACATACTTAAAGACAATGGGGATCCTAAATAGAAGAATGCTGAATATTTAAATCATCTTTTTTTTTTACTTGATCTGTCACCCACGCTGGAGTGCAGTGTTGTGCTCTGTACTCACAACAATCTCTGCCTCCCAGGTTCAAACTATTCTCCTGACTCGGTCCTCCGAGTAGCTGGGATTACAGGTGTATGCCACTGGCCCCAGCTAATTTTTATATTTTTAGTAGAGACGGGGTTTCATCATGTTGTCCAGGCTGGTCTTGAACTCCTGACCTCAGCTGTTTCACCTGTCTCGACCTCCCAAAGTGCTGGGATTATGGGCAGGAGCCACCACACCCAGCCTCTAAATCACTTTTTAGATAAAAGCTGCCCAGGAGAGCAGCAGCACAATTAGAAATATCCCAATTCAAATCTGTATGACAAATATCACAGAGGTTTTGAGGTTTTTTTTATTGCAGTAGCTAGCAGTAATTATACAGACTAATACAAAACCTGGATCCTTAATGTGAGATACTGACATAACAAAAATTGAATCGCATATTATTAGCTTAGTAGGGGGCAGCAGATTGCAAGAAAACAGGTAAAGTAGATTAGCCACATGGTGATTGCAATGAAAACATGTTTAAAAACCATAACATGACAAAATCATTTGTACAAACCCCAATGACATGCAGTTTATCCATGTAACAAACCTGTATGTGTATCCTCTGAAAGTAAAAGTTAAGAAAAAAAAAAAGGAATAAGTGAAGGTAAACAACAACCACAAGAAACCATAATCTGTGGTAACTCGGAAGGCAGACCAGAGCTGACTCAGTTTATAGCTCTAGTAGAGTTTGAAAAATAAATTCTTGTAGTATGTGTTATTATTATTGATGATTTTACCAAAGCATTCGAAGAAAGAGATAAGCTCAGAAAATAATTAGCAGATTTAAAGTGAAGTGTAAAGGAATAAAGAAGCTCAGAAAAAGGTAAGATTTTAGATTTAAAATGCTGTGAACAACCAAGACCCAGAGAAATTGCTTAGCTAAACAGTGTCTCACATTTGTGCCAAAAGTCAGATAAAGGGCATGCTCTGCCCACTCAAGCTTGACGGTCACAAGCTTATCTGGCTTTAAGTTGAGATGGAAAGAGGCATGACAGCAAGATAGCGAAGAAATGAAACATAGTTGAGAATAATGTCTGGTGGTTTGAGCTACTTGTACCTGAAACTGACTGGAAGCAAATAGTTTGCCAAGCTCTTAAAAGATTTATATTGCCATATAGCCACAAGTTTAGGTTAAAAGTATTTGACTCTGTAATCCTAGAAAAAACTCTGACATGAGCATGAACATGAGATTAGTTCTATATGATGGTCAAACAAGAAATACATATTTTTCATGTCTAATTTAGATAAGGCATAGAAGATGAAAAGAAATAGCATTCACTAAATTTGGTTTTCTTAACAAGGGAGTTTCTCCCAGGGAAGATAATCAGGTCTAATTGAGAAGCTTTCTATTTTCACCAGGAAGTGGGTACTCACAATATCATCTTAGCTGGATTCCATAAATACCATGGATCGATGACTTCTGTGTGCTTTCTATTCTAGTGTTTTCCAAATGAGGTTTGTTACTGATTTTAGTTTGTCTTTATCTGTCTATATATATATATATATATATATATATATATATATATATATACACATATGAAGGATCCAGGAGAATAAATGGATTTTTAATTTGCAGATTTCAGAAGCATGAATATGCTACTACATGTGCACAAAACTACAATTACTTTTGCACCAACCTCATAACTGTAGTTAGCCAAAGATTCCAGAAATAAACTGAATACTCTGATTGGATCGGATTTGGGGACAAGTGGAAGACATGAAAAATAACACTAATGAAATACTGGGTGGCCAAAGAGAAGACTATAACCAAGACAATGATCTATTTTTATCAAAGCATTTCTATCTCCTTCTGGACTCACAGCTAAAGCTATGTTTTCAGGCCTCATATAAATTAGCTTGGGATCACATGACTAACTTGTGTCCATAAAATTTCCTGCTTGATTCTCCATATTCACTTTTTTAAGATAAAGACAGAGGCATTCGAGGATGGTAGGAGCCTGTTGTTACTGCTTGGAGGCAAACCACTCAGGAAGGAATTAGCAACAGATTAAGTTTATTAAACCACTGAGATTTCTGGATGTTCGTTGTTGGTAATGGTGGTATAGCAAGTAATTAGTGTTAATAACTCCAAATAATATAGATATATTTTTCATTGTGAAGACATTCACAACGAAAAATTATAATTTTATAATAAACGTTAAATATTGTTATTTTAAAAATATCATATTTTAGATATATGTATGCATTATTACTCTTTTAACTTATTACAAAGAGGTTTGACCTTTTGCTATTTCTTTGCAAAGACATCAAAATTCATAATTTTTCACACTCTATTGTTTAAAGAATAAGAAAAATAATTCCTACTACTCCTTTTTCAGTGAAGAGATCAAGAGAGCTATTCCATTTGGCAAACATGGATTTTCAGCAGGGCCCATTTTTCCCGCAATTCAAGGAACACAGAACAAGAAGTGAATTTTAGAAATGTGAATATAAATGACAGTCTAAAAATTATTAATGATAACTTCTGAAGAGCTGTCATAGGTAATATGATGTCTTTAAATTAATAACAGTTTACATCACCCATATTGTTTTCCATGAAAACTGCTGTTTCATTCTATTTGATCTTAATTGGTATAATTGATAACAGCTACAGCTTGGAGTGTCATTTTAATCATGTCGGTAGAGATCTCCTGACAGAAGAAAATAAAATCCCTGTTGTGAGTTATTTATTCTTACTGGAGAAACAAAGATAAAAGAAATGACTGGTTTTTTTGTTTGTTTGTTTGTTTTTTAACCTGCAACTTTGGGACTTCTAAATTATAACAGAAAATTTACTAATGGGATTAAAGGGCTTGTGCTAATTGCTAAAAATTCATGAAAACTAGTTCCTATGTAATTTGACATAACTGAAAAAAAAATAAGAAAATCAGTTGGTTGCAGGTTAGAGATCTCAGTAAACAATTCAAGACAAAAAGAATACTCTAAAATGTTCTAAACGTTAGTACAACCCCTGGTGAATAAGAGTACTATAACAGATATGCTGTTTAGCACTGATTAGATGTTTAATTTTTAAATTTGAAGATTGAAAATTACGATAGTTATAAATATGATTGTTTCTTGCTGATTTGAATGGGTTGTTTAGTGTGTGCATGGAGGCAGTATGTACATGGGGTTAAATGTCGAAAAAGTAGATATTGGTAGTTTAATAGCCTTTTCGTGATAAAACACGTAGTCAATAGTGAGTCTCCTAAGCCCTTTTTCTACCAAATATTGCTTAATTATTATAAGATAATGAGCTGGTCTTTTCAAGAAAACATTGTGTCTCTCACCTTTACCATTACTTTTTATTTTCTTTTTTCTGTTTTTTAAAAAGTAATAAGAAGGCAAAATTTATTTTTACAATAGAAAGTCAGAATTGTAATTCTTTTGGCAATTGAAAAACGTGTACTCTACCTATTAAAGAAATCTGAATTTTGAGCCATTTCTTATTTCTTGTTTTGTTCTTGGTTTTTAAATGTGAGTAATATTTATACTCTCTTTTATGACTTGTAACAATTGAGTCATTATGATATTATTTGTAGTTTGTGTTATATTGTTTGGCTTTACGTCCCTATCTAAATCTCATCTTGAATTGTAATCCCCACATCTCAAGGGAGTACACATGTGGAGGTAATTAGATCATGGAGGCGGGAAACCCCATGCAGTTCTCGTGATAGTGACTAAGTTCTCACAATGTCTGATGGTTTTATAAGTGTTTGGAAGTTCCTCTTGTGTTCACTCACTCCATTCTGCTGCCCTGTGAAGAAGTAGCCTGTTCGTCCTTTGCCTCCTGCCATGATTGTAACTTTCTTGAGGCTTCCCCAGTAATGCGGAACTGTGAGTCAACTAAACTTCTTTCATTTATAAATTAATCTATAACCCAATATTGTCTCACCTTTCTTCTTCAATTCTTCTGCTATAACTCCTAGCAACAAAATCCCCCACAATGCAGTGTTAACTCCACCAGTGTACACAAAGATCATGACACATATTCCAGGACATGGAATGATGCCTGGCTCATGGCACTTCAGAAATTGAAACACAGTATTAAAAACAAACAAACTAACTCACTAAAAACAAACCTATGCATTTAACTGTAACTTATACTTCATTGAAAGCTGTTTTACTTATGTAACTTGTAGCTAGTGAAATCACTACAGCAAAGAACATTTTTTGGGGCCTCGTTTCCCATCCCTCCCCTGGATGGTCTCTAATTCAATTCTCACACATCTTTCTCTATCTTCCTAGCTTTCATCTATCATGGGGGAAAAAGTGTTATTCACACTCACTAAAGCTCCTTTTTTTTTTCTAAATCCTTGTTTTTATCACTTTTCTTATTCCAGAACTTTGCTTCCAAATTTATTATCTTCCTGTCTAGCACCACATGCCTCTTCGATTGCGCTTGTTCTCCTCCGCATGCAAATACACACAGGGCTTGACTGTTCTGAAAATCAAAACAAAAAGAACAAAGCACTTCATTTTATTCAACCGCACTTTCTCCCAGACAATCTGGTTTTCTCCATTCTGCAATTGTACAAAATTGTAAAACAAGTAATAGGAACTATTCAGTAAAGTTTTTATATCTGGTTTGTAGTCAACACATGTTGGGAAAAAAAAAAGTTAAATAATTTTAGTTTCCCAGTTGTCTCAAACTCATGACTATTATTTCTTGTCCCAATATCAGCAGACTATTTGGTTCCTATTTTGCAAATAGCAGCATTTATTTATCAGAACTCCCTCAACTTATTACCTCCAAGATTACAAATTCACAATGAAAGCTGTAACTATATTTCCTCAGGCCTAAGATCAAATTTTCACTGGCTCACAAAGTTTTTATCTCCTCCTACTCTCCCAATTCATCTCTGGCAAGATTTTAATAACCTCAAACCTGTACAGTATTTAAAACAAAATCAACAAAATAAGTTAAAAAATAAAGCTTTCCCCAGTTGCTACATTTGCCTGTCATTGTCCTTCACATAAGTTTTTACAAGATTAATATATACCTTTCAATGATTTCAACTTAGACTTTTATTTTTCTGTTCATGGTTTTCTTCTACATTTAAAGCTCATTTTTGTCTTTTGCAGGCTTTTCTTTTGTCTTTTACCAAGACACTCTGTTATTCATGGTTCTGCCACAGACCCTGCTCTTTCTCACTACTTCCTGGTTAACCTGTCCATTCCTTCATTCAGATAGAGATTCCTTCATTCAACAAATGTATACTAAGTCTAGGTACTACTGTAATTGCTAGTGATAGAAAGACATATGTAATATATAATTATAAATTATGTAAGTGTAAAAAGTATGTATATGAAGTGCACCAGATATAATCGTCTATAAAGGTCAATAATGAAGCAGCAGCTAGGGTAAAAACTCTTAAGAGATAAGCGCTGTACATTCTAAGCCAGAAAGAAACTTCATGTTGTTTGGCTGCAGTGATAGAAGGCAAGTGAATAAGATGAAGTGATATTGGAAATCTAGGCAGCTCTCATATCATAGAGGAGGTTTTTGTAGAACTCTGGGTTAGAAACAACTGTGGTTTTACTTCCAAATATGTCTAGCTTTCTGCCAGACTTAGTTCCTGACTCATATAACCAACTACTTAGTGAATATCTCATTTGGGTAATATTTAAATAAACTCAGCCACTCTGAACCTGAACTCATCATCCTTATCTCCAAACACGCTGCTTTCTCTCTTCCCTATCTTAGAATGTGAAATCGAAGCTTTGCTGCCTTATCCACAAACCTGTGAGTCTTCCATCATATCTCCTCCTACGTCTTGCTCACCTATCCTCCAAAACTAAATTTAACATAAGTGCTATGAGTGGTGACTCAGAAAGTCTTTGTTTTCTTCTGCTCCTCCTAATTCCCACTTTAAAATATTTGTCACAAAATTCTTCTTCAATTATTGCAAAATTACTCAGTTCGCCTTGCTGACTTCCAATCAAGTCACCACAATTGCAAGGAGAATGAATCTTTTAAAGCACAAAATGGTCCTATAATAATAATGACTTTGCTTAAAATCCCATAAATACTTGCATTTTATTCAGGCTTTTACTCTCAATATGTTTTAGTTCCCTAAAAAATAGCTGTAAATAATTTATTTAAATAGTATATATATATTTCACTATTAAACATGGACATTTGGTTCTTGCCTTAGTATTCTTTTAAAATTCAATTTCCAAAGCTATAAAATTTGTGGTAACTTTTATTTTGCACTATTTTATAAAAGTAATAGCAAAATATTAAAATATTTTCTTGTAAAAAAGGCAAATAAAGACAAGTTTAAGTTGCAGATACATAATTTTCCTGGAAAACAAAATATTTCCCAAGTGAAGTAAAGAAATTTTAAATCTACAGTAAAAGAACATTACAGAAGATATGACCACAATGAAGGGAATAGAAAAGATAGACATGGAAATTTAAGTAATACTCTATTTTCACCATTGACAAGGTGACTTAGGCTTTTGAATCCTACGAGAAAAAAGCTCCGAATATTTAAGAATAATATTAGCTTGTGAATATTTAAGAATCATAATAATTATGTACTGGAGAGTTTATTCTTGTACAAGAGGGGGAGGCAAGGTTTTATGTAGCTCAATCATTGAAGCAGGCTAATAGTATGATTTTGCATGTTATATGCAAATGTATATATGTATATACTTATATATTTACACAAAATGGTATTAAAAGAAAAACATACATTTTATATATAATTTTACCCTACATATTATCATCTTATTTAAACTACATTTGAGTCTGTGCATGTTATTTGAAGAAAATTGTGGAAGCAAGTTAGTTGCAGAAGGATTAAGATATAATATCTGAGTGTAGACTCTCCAAATCCCTTGTTGATTTATAATGCTATGAATGTGTGAGAGGCTAACGAGATTTCCATTGAAAAAACCCTAAGAAACGAGGAGGAGGGTCTGTTCCTAAAAGACAGAGTTGAAACTGATAAGATTTGAAAGTTTGTTTCACCTTTGACCACCTTCAACTCACACACACAGCTCAGGTTTATGAAAACCTAATTCAATTTTAACAAAAGAAAAAAGGTAGTACTGTTCATCCTATCTATTCAGATATATTATAAAGCCATATTAATACAAACATGTTACCAGCACACATAAATAGAACAGAATAGAGAGGTCACTTAAATATGAGAGCTTGATGTTTGATAAACATGGCACCAAAAATAAAGAGAAATAATGGATTTTAAAGTCAGTGATGGCAGAATAAAATTGTTATATAGCCTAGTGAGATTAGGTGTCAAAGTGCAAACTCTAAAACCACTCTGTTATAGCTGACTTTCAGTAAGAGACAATTCATAGAAAGCAACAATCTAAGTGGATAATAAACATATAAAATATTTAACTTAGTTATGAAGAACAAAAATATAATAAAGAATTTTTCATGTATTAAATATCATATATTATAAAATAGGATAATATGTATTTCTTACAGGTTTCTCATGAGATGGCAGCTGGCATACAGCATTGGAAGTCAGGTAAATCTGCTGCAGTGTTTCTGAAAATTGATTTAATGTTATACATCAGCAGCTTTTAAATGTTCATAATCTATGACCTAGGAATTCTATTTCTAGAATTGTCTCATAAAGGAACCTTCAAAACATGTATAAACAAGTTTTTCATAACATTTGTATTATAATAAACACTGGAACAAACGTAAAACCTCCAAATCATGGCAAAGCTTAAATAATGGTGGTCTATCAGATGAAGCTGTGAAAAATTATATTAAACATTTTTTAATGAATTTTTAAAATTCTTACATTAAGTTGAAGAAAATATACTGAGAAACCCTGTTGTGTTGAAAAGAAATAAAATAAAATAGTAATAGTGGTAATCTATTTATTCTGAAGTCAACTAATAGACTGTAAGCAAGAAATGAGAATATTGTATTTTACCTCTAAATGTTCAACAGTTAGTCCAGCAGGAAATTCTCACCAATGAACAATATAAAAGGTATTTTATATTGCACAACAATATAAAAGGTATTTGCTTTAGGACAATAATGACAAATTATATTAGAATTGAGCTATAATTACATAAAGGAGTACATTTTACTTCTGTGTGCAAACTGAGATAAAATTGTTTAAATATTTAACATTCTGTTTTTATTCCCATTTACCTAAGTAATAAGTACTATGTCGGAAAATCAAGTGGAAGAGGAGACTGGAAATATGTACAGAATCTGTAACAAAAATAAACATTTTAAAAACTTTGCATTTTAAGAAAAAAATGAGTAAAGGATGAAATATGCCCTTTGCAGTAGATTTAACTCAAACATCAATTTCAGGCCTGAATTTCAATCTACTGAGCAAACTATCTCAATTTGAACACGTTTTCTTCTTTTCTGGCTCAGCTTCATCTCTACTGATGCCTAAAGGATTTGTGCAAGTTGGCTTACATTTACAAAGCACCCAGTGTGAAATAGCATTTTATTCTCTGTGCATTCAATTTTTTCTATTCTTTTTCTTTGTTGTTAGTTGGAAATTGACAGGAGTTTCACACTGCGATACAGGTCATCAAAAATGCCTATCATGGAATAAATACATACTTTCTTTGGTTAAAAAGTAAATTGTAGCAGAAACTGGTTGTCAGCTTCTGACCAGACGTGGTCATGATATTTAAAAAATAAAAAAGACTTGGGAAACTCTATCATCACTTAAAGTAAAATAATAAAATTGAACATAATCTATTCAAACCAGTTAACTTGAAATTGATCAAAATCTATCTAGGTATATATAGAGCATGTATTTTAAAACGGGGTGGGAAAGACAGAAGAAAAAAAAAAAAAAAGAGAAGAGTGGTTCCTTCATGACAAGAATAGGTTTGAAGTAATTGTTTTAACCAAGAAGTAACAGCACTACTAAGCAACTTCAAGTTACCTATATAGTCAGCTTGTCATTATTCTATCGTTAAAAAGCATTAGCTTGCATTGTAGTTTTTAAAAAATACATATAACCTGCCATGTAGCAAAAAATCCACCTTCCTCATTCCTCATCCCCCTACTCTGAATTTTTATGAAAACTGTTTCACTTGCATTTCATGGAGTGAGTATAAAATAAAGTTGTACTGGAAAAAAAAAAAAATCAAACCAAGCCAAATGGGAGCTACTGAGAGACACAAAGTTATGTTAGATATCATCCTCGATTAGGAATATTTATAAGTCACTTGTTTCAGTCTAAGGAGGGATATCTAAGAACAAATACATCAGTTGAAAATAGTGGGGAACTTGCTGTAAATTAGCTATTTATTCTGTGCTATAGGGTGGTAGAGAAGAGACCCAAATTCAATCTTGTGGGAGAAGACAGGAGCAGTAAGAGACATTAACTCTTTAATTCTACTCTTCAACCCTTTACAGTTTATCAATTGGTAGTGCAGTGTGCTGGTCCTTTTAACTTAATCACACTCAGGAGCGCACTAACAATGAGAAGTGTGACATACAGACCATCTCAAAGGGTTGCTAGAGGAAAGAGATAATATTAAGCTGGTCTTTGTAACTGAAAGAGTCTTGTAATTACTTTCATAGATAAGAATCATTTATCATAAGCTCATTTATTTTTTATCAGTGATGATTTCAAGCCTTTAAAAGTTAGCTAATCTTCCTTCTTAAGTAGAATAAATAATTTCCTTGTTTACATTACCAATTTGCTTGGAAAATCATTTTTATTTTATAGAGCATAGAAAGTTAATTCTAATTCAGCATACTATGATGATCATGAGGTACAATTTAGTACTACTCTAAAATACATTGTACTTAATAAATGATATGTTCCTTTATATAGAAATATTTCTGCTTTTACATTTGTGTGCTCTCTCACTAAATCGATGACACAGTATTTGAGTGGATGTTTCCTCTATTTGGTTTTTGTTGCTGTTGTTTTGTTTTGAAAGACAAATTAACCTCTATTTTCATCTGCCCTCTGTATATTGATGTATATCTCAGGATGACTGTACAATTCTGTTATAAAGTGTTTTCACTGTAATAAATAAGAAAACAATGAAACATACTCTAAAATATCATGCCATATTTCTTCACATATTAAAATATTTTTCTCATTTTAATACGTCTCAAATAAAGATTCATCCTAAATTGCTATGTGCACTGACACAATTTTAAAGACAAAGCATACAATCAAGGTTTATGATATATCTTAATGGATGGAATCTTACAATTCATAAGATACAGCATTCACAAGAATATTTTCCTATAGGTGAAACGTCAACATCAACTCCTGTAACTTCCTAAAGAGAAATTTATAAATGTTCTGCATTGCTGTAATATTTCATTAATCTATTTTAATCACTTATAAAACTCTAGAATACATCTATTTTTAAATAAACTTTTTTTGAATCATAGCCCCAAAGTAGGTTTAATATTCAGTCATGAGAATTGTTCTTTTCCAGATTTGGTGGTTTGCAACAGTGTGTAAGCACGCAACAATTCAAACTTTATGGCAAATAGAAATAGGTTAGATATAAACATTCTCTAGCATACTTCAAATAAATCTAAGGCTTGCCACATCTAAGTAAATAAAAACAGTTGAAATTTATTTAAAATCATCGAATTATAAATAAACCTTAGGAGAATTACATTGCCTCTATTGTACAATAATCTATAATTTGTAGGAAATTGACAAGGAGACAGAATGGGCAGTTGCAGTCTCTTTTATTTGTTTGTTGTGCTATTTACTTATTTATCTCACGTGACTCATTTTCTGCATTAGGAAGATTACAGAATCTGTGACTGCAAGCCAACCAGTGATTTCAACAGTTGACACACTTCTGTTAGCTCTATTTGAATTGAGAAATACTGATGTGAGGGAAGAAAGCTAAGGGGTCAAGATTCCAGGAAGCAATGACAAGTTTTACCTTGAAGAAGGGAATTCAGGTTCTAACTCTTCCCACACATTTTGTGAAGATACAAGGTTCTGCCACCAGCTCATAGAGTAGAACTTCAACCATTTTTCTTCCTTCGTTTTTTGGTAATAATTTTATTTCTCTATTTTTCTCATATTTTTACATTATTCTCACTGCAACTCAACATTTTAATCTCCATCCTTTGTGGAACTAATTTTAATTATATTTCTATAATAAAAATGAAGACAGGAGAACTTAGGATTAGATATAAACGTATATACCTATTCTTTTAAGGTGAATAATCTAAGTTGTTATTATTTATTGATTATATCTCTATTTCTTTCTTCAGAGCTCTGAAATCACACCGGCTTCTTGGAATTTTCAAATTAAAATACAAAATGTAGAATCTAAAAGTATTACTTTAATATATTTATAAACTATTAAATCTTTGAAGGAGACCATTAGCTGCATTGTCCCTATAGGAATAGACAAAATCAGAATCTTACGGTAGACTTGCATTTGCAAATTCTATTAATATCTCTTCCTATCTTGAGTCAGATTCATATGCAGCTGGAATTTCAAACTAAAACTTTTATATAGGTATACCTTGAAGAATGATTAAAGGAAGATACTTAAAAAAAAAAAAAGAAAAGAAAAAACGAGTAAAACTACTGTAACCTTAAATAATTCTGGCCCTCAGTTTCTGCATGTAGTAATGGAGGCTATTATATTAGTACCTTCTGTATACAAGAACATAAAAAAATTAATCTCTTAAATCACATTACCTGTGATTAAAACACTAATTAATAAATTTTATTTTACTTTGCTAGAACATATTAGTTTTCAAAGAATTAAATATCTAATAATGTGATTTTTACTTTGTTATATTGTGGAAACCAATGTCTTTCTCTCTCCATCCCTCTCTCTGTCTTCCTCTGTGTGTGTTTCTCTCTTTCCTTTCACTCTCTCAACCTCTGTATATCTGTGTCACACTTATTTTATTTATTGGAATACAAAGTAGGCATTCCAAGTAAAGCTTGAGTTGATAATAGGTAAATGACTCAGAAATACACAAGACAAATAAGTTATATTTTCTCATAGAATTTCAGTACTGTTAGCAGTTTTTATACCTTCTTGATGTTAAATTTCCATTAGTTTGAAATGAGAAAGTAGCTTTTCTAGAACTCTAACTAATAATCAGAATATTTGAGGCTGTATTATATCAGTGTTGAAAATAGAAATTGTTTTCAGTATTATATCAGTGTTGAAAAATATAAATTGTTTTCAGTTTTCCAAAATGATTTTTTGCTGGCAGATAAGCTTTCTTGTTGCAAACTTGCATAAGTTCACTCTTTAAGCTGATTTTTTTCAATCAGTACTGTTCTGCTGATTTTGCAAAACAAGTTGTTATTGCTTTTGGTGTTTTTGTGAAAGAGCTTGAAGGAAACAAGAATTTACATACTCTATATCTGATGATTTCTAAAGCTATTAGATTAAGATAATAAGAAAAAATAGCAAGATCAAAACTTTATACTTATTTCAACTGTTAAAACTTATCTGCATCCTCAAATGTCCTAATATATTTAAGAAGTAATAACCAAACTTTTAATCATGCCATTGTTTCTTACCTATTCACAATGGGAAATATATCAAATATCATGGCCTATGCTATGAATTTAATTGTGATGTTCCAATATACTATATTTAAATTTTAACCCTAGGTACCTGTAAAGATGACCTTATCTGAAAATAAGTTCTTTGTAGATGTAATAAGGTAAAGATGAGGTCATAATTAGGGTGAACCTTAATCCAATATGACAGATATCCTCATAAAAAGAGAAGTGATGCAGACACATGAGAGGAGAACGCCATGTGGCAATAGAGGCAGAGATTAAAATGCTGAGGATGCAAGTCAAATGATACTACCAAATGGCAGCAAACCGCCAGTAGCTGAAGGAATAAAGGAAGAGTTCTCCTCTGCAGGTTTCAGGGGCATGATCCTGCCGTCACCTTGTTTCAGACTTCTAGCCTTCAGAACTGTGAGACAATAACTTTGTGTTATTTTAAATCACTTAGTTTTTGATACTTGTTATGGCAGCCATTGGGAAACCGATAGATATCATCTGGTCTTTATTAAAAATAATTTTAGTTTTAATTCTTATTTAAATTAGGTTTGGGTTAAAACTGAATATAATGATGTCCAACACTTCACTTGAATGGTAACTTAAGAAATGCTGTTATGTTTTGATTGATTATGGGAATAAATCCTATATTATTTTTAACAAAATTTTTCTATGTTCTATGTAATAATTTTAAATTAAATACCTCTTAAAATAATACATACAGTCATTCCTTGGAATCCATGTGGGATTGGTTCAAAGACTCCCCATGAACACCAAAATCTGCAAATGTTCAGGTCTTCTGTATGAAATGGTATAGTACTTGCATATAAGCTATGCATATCTTCCTCTATACTTACATTCATCACTAGATTATTTAGAATACCTCATACAATATAAATTATATGTAAATAGTCTCTATGCTGTATTATTACATTTGTAATTTTTATTGTGGTATTGTTATCTTTTATTGTTGTGTGTTTCTGTGAACATTTTCAGTCTGTGATTTATTGAATCCAGGATGTGGTATCTGTGGATATGGAAGGGTGCTGTACTTACTTACTTTCATATAAAGTTGTTCACATTCAGCCTTTACGCATCTTTAAAAGAAATTGTTTTACTTTCAGAGACATCTTTATATGTAATTTATTACATCTTTAATGTATATTTCTCCTCTACCAAGGAAGGAGGAAATATACATATTGCAAGAAAGGCTGAATTCATATTGATTAGGAGGAAAGTCTAATTTCTAAATTATAACTTGATAAAATAACAAAATTAGAGATTATAATCACTTTGAGAAAAAGATCTGGCCATGTCCTATAAACCTCAAGATATACCTCTCACGTGACCCTACAGTTTCACTCGTAGGAAATTACTCAAGAGAAACAGAAGCATAGGTCTATACACATGTATCAAGAAAGTTAATAGCAGATTTAAGTAAAATAGGCCAAAGCTGAAATCTTCCTAAATTGACATAATCAGAATGGATAAACAATGTATATATAATGGAAAACTGCTTAGCAATGAAAATGAAGTAATTACTGATATGCACAATAACATGAATGAAACTCACATGAACAATGCTAAATAAAGGAAGTCCTACACAAAATAATGCATATAGTATACTTTCATTGATAGGAATTTCTAAAAGAGACAAAATTAATAAAAATACTGGTTACCTCTGGGGTTGGGTGCTGTGTTTGACAGTAATAATGTATGGTTTTTCCTTTATGATGATAAAGCATGTTTTGTATCTTGATGGGGCATTGGATTGGACAGGCATATGCAATTGTCAAAATTAATGTAATAGTATGCCTAGGATTTGTGCATTTTATTTTGTGGAAGTTTTATTTTAAAGTGTATTGTGAACATATAATGACCTTTAGATATATACATGCTAAGGTATGTAGGGAAATAGTGCAGTGATTCTACAAATATTTTTTGAAATGTAGGAAATAATAAGATGATTGAACTATAGATAGATAAAGGGATACATGATAAAGAAAGTATATTAAAATGTAGCAAAATGTTAATTAGGTATATTACAATATTAGGTACATGTTAATATGAGTATAAGGGTACTATAAAATTCTATTTTTCAGTATGTTTGAAAATTTTCATAATAAAATGTTGAAAAAATTTGATAAGAAAAATTTACACGCATATATGCACAAATTATTTTTAGAGTTATTTTTCTAGTAGATACAATGAAAAATGTCACTTCTATGTCCAGAATTCTTCAATCATATTGATTCCAGACTCATTCATGATTTTTTTTAACATAGAGATATTCTTTGAATTCAAAACAGGTAACTATAATTTAAGGTAGTTTTGTTATTAAAAGATTCCATTAAATGTCTGCATCTATTATAATAACTGTATATTATGTACTAATGATTACAGTATTTTAGACTTGTCTCATATTAATTATGAGAAATTATTTTATAGTGTTTTGGCAAATATATAGTTAATAACTAGAAGCACTGGCATTAGTTACATAAATCATTTCTGTATTGCTACATTGTTTATAATCTTATTTTAATCTTACTTAATATGCTAGTTTTACATAGCAGATTTTAAATAAGTGTTTGTGGAAGAAAAGGATGGAGAGATGCATTTCATTTAAAGTGATAATAAGAATTATCACTATCTAGGCATGAGCTAGAACTAATCAAAAGGGTCTACTCAGATGCAACTCGGGTAGAGAACTACTGTCTATGCCTGAGCAGCTGCTTTTCAGCAACAATTTTATATTAAATAAAGGAAAGTCACAGTTTTCTGTAGAAAATTAGATAGCTCTCTTACATTAATTTTATTTTGAAATACTTTAAAGGGAATATTTTTCAGCTGCTTCTTTAGGTACAATTTTTAAATATGTTTGTTATCTAAAGAAGTATTTGAAAACATCAATTGTATTTATGTACATACATTTGCACAGACACACAGATATGTTTAATGTATACACAGGACCTTTGAACATCTTTCCTAACAAAATATCTTACTTAAAAAATGTGATACATTTATTGAATATTTTATTTATTTAGAAAAGTATTTCCAAATGCCTATTTTGTTGCAGGCATGTATTAGAGAGAAAAATACAAATAAAACAGCAACCCTATTCCTGCTGTGCTGAGAGTTTTTATATCAGTTTCTCTACAAATATACATTTCTGAAACGTTTGAATTTATACAAGTCTCTTAATGCTTATGACCAATAACAAATCCAAATTCTCTTTCACTTAAAAGAGATCTGAGAGAAAGAAAAATAAAAGGAAAGGACATTTTCTTCTGCAAAGGAAAAATAAAATAGGGATTTAGGCATTTATCTGATTGTTGTTTTAAGAAAATCTTGATTGGTTGCTTCGTCATGTTACAGCCCAACAGTGATGGTAGTAATCTCAGTAAATAGACCATTTTTTTAAAATGGTAAAATACAAGAAAACTGAGAAGGAAAGTTAATACAGAGAAAGCCATTCTTTCTTTCTTCAGTCAAATACAGGAGTCCTCACTAGATATCATATTTTTTTTTCTGTAGTAATGTTTAGTATGAACCCACTACTGTTGAGACACTGTGTTATTTTATATATATTATTTCATTTGATGTCTACAACAATTTTTTAGATTGTCATCTCTGTTTTATAGATTTTTTTAAAAATGAAGACTTTAGGGGGAAGGGAATTGTTTGAAGTCACCAGTGAAAATTTGAATTGATTATCTTTAACCAGAGAGCTACATTTTTTTGAAGAGATTATTTAGTATTAATATTTAACTTAATAAAAAGAAAAGTAAAATCTAATCTTTATTAATACTCATTCTCCTTCCATAATAATGATAAGGTCTGATTCTATCAAAAAGTTCTCATTTTATCAGTTTCTAACATGGTATTCAGATGATTACCTCTATCCCAGTCTTCTGGGCTTTAGGTTGCTTGCTGATTCAGAACAAAATCAAGTAAGTATTTTGGCCTTTACTTCTAAAGCCCTAGATGTTGTGGATCTTCTGATACATGCATAATTGACCAACAACCTGGACTCAAGCAAGTGTACTCAGCTTACTTATTACCACCAGGAAATATAGGCTCCAGATACAAGTGCCCTAGTCTATTTTGTGTTGCTATAAAAGAATACCATAGACTGGGTAATTTATTGTAAAGAAAATAAGTTTATTTTTCACACTCTGGGGACTGTGCAATCCACTACTGAGGTGCAGATATCTGGCTTGGGCCTTCTTGCTGCATCATACCATAGTGGAGGGAAAGAAGGTCCTAATAAAACCCATCCTTTTATCAGGAACCCACTCCAGGAATAACTAACCCGAACCAAGGTAACAGCCTTAATTCATAAGAGCTGTGCCCTAATGACTTAATCATTTTCTAAAGGTTCCATCTCTCCACACTATTGCAATGAAAATTAAGTGTCCAAATATGAATTATTGGGGATACATTCAAACCATAGCAACAGGTTAGTAAAAACAAAATATAGAATTTTCTAAATTGGTGGCTGTAATATTCAAAACTTCCTCTGAAACAATAAAACCTAGAGGAAAGCATATTAATAAATGGCTGTGTTGCTTATCTTATTTCTCTGATGATGTCTTTATTCATTAATATATTGTCCAGAATCCAATAGATTTTATCTCAAAAGAATCCAAAGTTTTAAAAATAACGTATCTCTCTCATGCTTTCTCTTGCACAGTGTGCACAAATATAAAAATAGGGAAGAGTATAATCTGTATTTGTAGGAAAATGAGAAGGAGAAGGAGGAAAAGAAAATAGGATAAAGCAACAAAAAGAAGATTCTATTAAAAAATAAATATAATAGAAAAATAACAGAAAGAATAAAAGGGACAACATTAAGTAGAAAAACCAATGAGCTAAGGGCAAGATGAGGGAGGAGTCAAAGTGTTAAGCTAGGGTCTCAAACTCAAGATTTTTTCCTGAAATCAGACAGGTAACGTGAATGAGTAAATTGAGCTAATTGTAAGAAGAATGTGGTCAGTGTTTCATTTAGTTTTGTTTTGTTTTTAAATAAGCTTTCTTTCCTTGCATCTGATAGAGGAATAAACATTTCTTTTTGAAATAAACAATAGTAAAAGTGACATGATTAAGGGTTACGTTCTCAGTTTCTGGAAAACAACAAAGAATGGTGTGGCAAACCAGCATTCATACTGGCCCTGAAAGAGGGCTGGTGGTAGGCACCATTCAGCTTTGTCCAGTATTGACAGTATTTTTTAATGAGAAGCTGACATCCAGATTTTAAGAGAAATCTGAAATACTGACAACTGATTTGTGGGTAACACCCCCCATGGGCACCAAGGAAGGAGAACTTACCAGACTCCAGGCACAATTAGTGCCTGAAGAATATCTTAGTTTATAGTGTTATTACTCAGCTATTTCCTTTATATAATCCTTTATATATAATCGTATATTAGTTTATGGAATTAGTGCCTGAAGTAAAACATACTGCTTAGTATATCTAGCTTATATAATCATACTTAGTCTCATATAATCTTTCTATATAATAACATAGGTATTATAGACAGAGATGTATTGACACATTTAGTGCTGATTCATATAATCCTTTCATATAACCATATAGTAGTTTATAGTAGGAGGAATGCCTACAGCAGTCACAGAACAGAAGCAGTACATGGGAAAACAGCCAGACCAGGACAAGAACCAAAGACCCAGGTGGTGGTATCCCTGCCTGAAAGGGCATACGTTGTATGGCAGGCTTGGAGCAAGAGTCTCTCCTCCTGATAAAGGAGTTGTAGTACCTTGCATCCAGTTCCTGTGGAAGGTAGGCCTCAGGCCTGAGATCCTGGAAATAACCGAGAGAGAAGAACCCCTCTGGTGTGACCAGTCACGGTGGCTGCACACCCTGTCAGCCTTTTCTCGCTTCTGTGCTAGCTCAAATCATCCTCCCATAAATATCTTAAGAGA